>JAQFYP010001594.1:0-14987 GCA_034694865.1 Bilobella braunerae
TCGTGGAGGGTGGGCTTGGGCCGGTATGCAAAAAACAGGGTTGAGCCTCTGCCTAAGCAGAGTCTGCTCGGTGGTCAACCCCACGTTCTCTGTTTTGCAGAAAGCCTTCAGCCTCAATCCTCGGAACTTCCAAGTCAACGCACAGGCTCATACCATCTTCCTCCACTCACTTAGCACAAGCGCAAGCACGTTGTCCAGGTCATAGGAAAATGTCAAAGAGCAAGGAAAAAAAATTAAACTCTTAACGCTTACCGTTGACTTCATTCGGTTTCCCAGGAAAGCAAGCGACATTATTATAAGCGCATGTTGGGTGTAATTTGATATATTGTAAAGAAATTCGGCCGGGTCGCTCAGTTCGAATATTGACAACACAATGTGTTCTGATGACCGAACCACAAGAACTCCAGCAAGACTTCCCCCAATCGCATTAAATTTGCTGAACATCAGTTGTAGTTGACAGAGTGCTTCAACTCCCTTCTCGTCATCAATTTTTATTGCAGCAAATAGCGCGGTCTTTTGCCCAAAAATCTTGCTGTTTTGAGGACAATCGCTGATTTCGTAGGTTGCTACTCTTTCAAATGTTTGATGGCAAATGCTATCCAACTGTGCCATCAAATTATAGCAATAGAAAACAAACGAGATGGACGCTAAAACGGAAAGCAATACTAATTGGTCTACTACAAATAGCCAGTTGAGTATCAGCGAGTCTAACCAAATCACTCCATAAGGTGTTATGTCGTACCAGAAGACGTAATATATGTAGTAAGACCAAGCTTGAATTGCCACAAAAGCCAACGAGATTGTACAACTAAGTTTTAAAACACCATTAAAGTTTCCGCTACAATGATGACGCCTAGCATATTTCATAATTTCAGCAATTTCCAATCTGTAAATAATGCTGAAAACTCGAAGAGCAAAATCAATTGAGTAAAATATTACTCCGCCGCTCATGTTGGTGATGTATTCAGGAAAGGAATAGAAATTATAAACTACATGAGTTTTTGTCACAAAAAATATACCGACTACAAGGTTGTGGGCTGCGATCAAAATAGAGAGTATACATGAAACGGTTTTCAGCCGTTCACAACTGTTTCCCGTCGATGGAGACACAGCGGGGAATATGCCACCAAGGCAACCACACCATATTAAACAGCGAAAATAAAAAGACCCGAAATCGAATTCAAACATTTCAAAAACAAAAAGCACAAAGTCACTGCAAATGCAATTTTGTAGGAATACACCCTTCGGCAGCCTAGTCCGTTCAATCGACAAAAAAAACTTTCAAGGAAGGAATTTTTTCACAAGTCTTTTATACAAATATGTTGTATGCATTGAGTCCATGCCATTATGTAGACAAAATAATGTCGATATGTAGTCCTGTTCCTGGTTTATTATTTATCTAATTTTTGAAAAAGTGTTAAAAATGTAAAAGTTTTATAGTAGTTTAGTGTACACATTTAAAAATTCTTCAACAGCAGCGAATTAAAAATTTAAAAAATCATTAATAGATAAATACCTAGAGCTTGCTTCTGTGATTCACATATAATACCAGTTTCAAACATAATTTTTAAAACCTAAGAACCTAGCCTACAACCTAAGTGCAAATTTATGAAGCGTGCATTCCTGTAACTTTTGATACAAACTTTATTTAAGCGAAATTTATTTTTTAGTTTTTAGTGATACACATATTGTCTACATTTTTGTGTCTGCATTATTAATGTCGACATTATTACAATGTCTACATTTTTACAATGTCTACATTTTTACGACGTCGTCATTATTAATGTCGACATTATTACTGTGTCTACATTTTTTCTGTCGAAATTTTTCCGTCGACATTAATAATGTCGACATTATTTTGTCTACATTATTACCCGATCCCGTCTGAATTTGCGCAATATTCTTCTTATTTGTAAACAGTAATTGACCCTGGTTTTAATAACACTTGTTTTTTAATTTTGATGTGCCTATATTTGTGGTTTGATTAAATTATTTTGAAAAATAATTATGGACTGCCGGAGACCTTATGTTGTTTGATTGTCGACTTCCAAATGAAGGTTGAGAGAAAGTGTATTGTAGAACAATTAATTTGATGATTTTCAATGAATTTTGACAAATTTGCATCATTTGATCTTGATGGCTGTCAATTTAGTTGATGGCTGTCAAGCAACCAAGTTTCATACATTTAAGGCAAGTTTGTATATTAAATGATAAAAAACTAGTTATTGCAAGTCGCATAAAATTTTAGATTACACTGAACACAGATACATTTGTGTCAAACCAACATTTTTGTTTGATAACTATTTAGTGTACAAGTTTAGATGCCCACGTGAATTACTTTAATTGAACTATACAACACTTCTGGCAAAGTAATCGATACTATAACACATAAATTTACAACTTCATAATTTTAGCTTTGGACACGAGAATTTCAATACCAGTTTTTGGATCTCCAATTCTAAGTATGGCTTATCTGGCTTGAACTGCCGCACACTAACGACACGTTTTCATCATAAATATTTGGATCAAATTTACTAGAATACTACCTCTAGTTCACTACCTCTGTAAACATCGCAAAATTTTAAATTGCCTTAATGTGAATTATGAATTCACTCATCAAGTGTGTACATATAATTTATTGCAAACGAATCTATGATTTTTATGAGATATATGATTCTGATGATGATTCTCTATGATATGAGAAGATTTTTTTTAATATTTGATTGGCGCTAATTCTAGTTAAATAGTTAATTAAGTTAGCCAACGTTAACACTTTGCTTAACTTGACATCGCTTTACATTTGACTTCATTTGATTTCCCAATTACGCCAACGACAATATTTGCAACATAGCCATTGTCGTATAGTTAGCTAAATGCAACGCTCAGATCGAATGTTGACGTCATCAGCGATGTAGCACAAATATTCCACCAAACTTCCTCCAAATTCGTACACTTTTTTTTAAATCATTTGTACTTCGCACAACGCTTCTACCCTGTTCTCAACATCAATTCTTGTTGGAATTTCAACCCCGAGTTCCCAATAATTTTAGTTTTCATGCATGACTAAGAGTAATGCATGAGTCAGGGCCCTTTGCCCTGTTTCTTTTCTAAAACTCTTTTGTTCTCTTCTACTTTAGAACATAATTTTAGAAAAGGCTAAGCTAAAGTTCAGTTCCAAATTAGATGTTTTCCACTTTAGTTTAGCGATAGAATACGATTCAAAATTTAGTTCTCGATTTGACTTCACTTAATACACTACTAAATTGTCACTAATATTTCGCATTTAATTTTTTCAATAAAGTTCTTTACTACTTCTATTCTCAAAGATCCAAAGGCAGTTTAACACTCCAATTTGATTAGTTTTTCCAACAATTCTCCTCGTTCCACACATTGGTATGCAACGGTTGCAACATTATTGGCAACACGTTTTATGAAATCTTGTTATTTTGGTTACATACATTGTTTAACAATGTGGACAAAGACAGTAGAATTAGAAAGTTGAGTTTTAAGAACTTGCTACGCTAACCAGTGCACATATGACTTCTAGCATAGCTAACAACGTCAGCTTTTTTTTCAATTATAAAAAAGACTCAAAATTAAAACCGTGAATTCAGAAGGTGGGAGCTATTGGAAGCAGATTCACTCCAATGCATTGGTGGGGATTTAGATACGAAAAATAAACATGCCGCTAAGTTGTGAACTGCAAGTGTAACAGAGCACATACTTGAAACTGTTTTTGGGCTCTAAATAAGCCGCGTTATTGGATATGTAGTTGGAAATTGTCCGCTAATGCAAGCACATTACCTTAAACAGTAGTAGTAGAACGACTCAAATTCTAGTCGAAGCAATTTCCAACTGTATTTCAAATTATATTTATGATACAAATGTTTTTCTATACCACTATAATGGCAGTTTGTCGTGCTCTAACTTTATTTGTAATTATGTAAGTCTATTATTGTGATTGTAGAGCACAAAGGATGTACACATTGGTGCTGAACCTTGTCAAATGGTCGATTTTAGATATATGAAGCTTTCCTGTCAAGCGTAAAATAGCTCGGATTTCAGCATGAAGTAATTTCGCATAGCAACCGAGTGGAAATACCATTTCCTCTTGCGATTCCAGAGTAAAGTATGCTGGTTCTGCATTTGCATCTTAGCGACATTTGTGAAATAAAAAGTGGGATAAAGAACTTTTTGGAATCCACTTTTTGGTTCTTTCTAGTCCTAATATTTATTTTAAAAGGTGATTCCGATTGGCAATGAAACGTGCTACTACAGAGGTTGTCATCCGCTTTAGAAATGGTCTCATAAATTGTTTACTTCTCAGCTGCTTTTAATTGTAGCATAATAATCCAGTAAGTTAGCATGGTTGCAAATACCTAACAGAAACTTTTTTTTAGTTTGAACGGTGGCAATACATTTTGAAACAGCTTAGATGCATTTTGAAGTCAAAGAATTAAAAGTAAACACAAAAACGCCAGAACAGTTAAAATCAACTGCTAAGACGATAGTACGTAAAAAACTTACTGCAGGTACTAGTTCAGCGTTGATCTTGAATAAATCACAAGCTGTTAAGTTCCAGCGCCACCCTTGTAGGACCTGAATGAATTCATTTGGATCATGAGATGTTTAAAATATAGATATAATTTGTGTGTATAAAGATAAATTTATCAGCATTTAATTGGTTTACTGTTTTGAATATACAAATTTATTCTAAGCTTAATAATAACATTTTTTTTTATGATATTTCATAGTTACATTGTGTAAACTTGTGTAATTATTTTCCATATAGGTTGTAGTTTTACCTTTTCAAAGTTCACAAATTTTGAGGCTGACTGTATTTTGATTCCGCTCATCAAGTGTACACATCTAACTTGTTCCAAACGAATCTGTTGCAAAAAGAAGAATAATTCATTCATTTTAGTTAGTCAAGAATGTAAGCTACTACATAGTTACTCGTTTGTTTTAGAAATTTTTATTGAATTTAGTTATACTCGGTCCTTCAACCAAAAGGCCATAAACCAATTGTTTTAAAAATAGGACATGGTATCACACAATGGATGCAACTTTAAGTTATGTTAGTGCACACATCTTTGCAGACATGTGTCTGGTTATGTTCAGTGCTTATCAGTTGTTGAGTGAGTTTATGTTACGACTTAGTTAGTTGTAGATCATTGGTTTTTGCCCTTGGAGTCACTCTTATATACGCACACACAGTTGATCTGGGCTCATTCTCGGTTATTCATTCGACCTAGCTCACCACTTTGCCATCCCGTTCCATTGTCTAGTCGACTGTCATCGACCTCTCGTGACGGTTTGTTCACCTTCGTCATTAGTCATACAAATAAGGATTATTTGTACACTTGATCACTTTGGTCACTACCGTTGAGCTACACCGCCCTCTCATTGCCCTTCAGTTCCCCAGTCGTTACGTCACCAGTAGCCTGTCACAATTAAGGCTCAATTACAGTAGGAGGCCTTGTCACGTCCACGATGACAGCAACCTCGTCGACACCGTGGACGCGATGTCATTAGGTTATGTAGTTAGTAGTCCACATACTTGCAGACATGTGTCTAGTTAGTTTAGTCCTTATCACTTTTTTCATGTTTGTCAGTCAGTAGATTTTGTTAGTCCGTCAAGCTTGTCCTTGTGGTCACTACTATTAATTGCCGTGCAGTGTCGGCTGTTCTTGGTCAGTCGGGTTTTGTCTCATGTCTTGTACAGACCTCTGGTAAATGATCATGTCGACTTACGCGTTGCTCCGCCCTGACCTTGGTCGTACCCTAGTCTTATGTCTTGTTAAAAGAGTGATTCGCAACTGTTTGTTGTCGTTTGTCTTGTCATCCGCTCATTGCCAAGCAAGTTGTCGAGTCGGCTCCACTAGTGGAGCGCATCACCCAGAGTTCATTCGACGTTTTGAGAGTTTACGGCGGCCTCTGATACGTGCCGTGATATTGTCACAAATAGCTTTTTTAAAAAAGTTTTTTTTTAATTCAAATATTTAAAACTTAGATTCTTCGACACTTTAAATTGTAAAAATCCATTACACGTATTCTTATATTCTCCAAGTTTAACAATTAAACTCTTGTTCATCTTGGTTTTCGCTAGTACTTACAGTCACCCAGGTAATAGTTGCAAAAAAAAAATTCAAGAAAAAGTTCCGAAAAGTTTTTCAGAGCTTTTACTCGTTCGGAACTATTACTTTTTCAAAACTATTTTTTCGGAGCTATTTTTTTAACTTTTTATTTGGAACGTTTTTTTCAAGAAATATTACCAGCTCGTTGATCTAGTTGATACCTAGTTGATCTGGGTGTGCTAATTACACTCAAAATTCTTACCATTGATTTCATTCGGTTTCCCAACAAAGCAAGCGACAAGATTATCAACGCATCTTGGCAGTCATTTAAAACGTTGTAGAAAAATTCAGCCGGGTCGCTCAATTCAAATATTGACATCACGATGTGCTCTGATGAACGAAACACTAAAATTCCAGCAAAACTTCCCCCAATCGCATTAAATTTGTGGAACAACAGTTGTAGTTGACATAGGGCTTCAGCTCCCTTTCCTTTTATGCATCTTGTGGAAAAACGCATGGATTTGTTTTCTAAAATGTTGGTCTTTTGCGGACAACAGCTGTTTTCGTGGGTTGCTTCACTAACAAATGTTTGATAGCAAATGCAATCCAACTGTGCTATCAAATTAATTCCGCAATAGAAAACAAACGACATGGATGCAAAAGCGGAAAGCAACACAAATTGGTCGACTGCTATTAGCCAGTAGAGTATCAACGAGTCCAACCAAACTACTCCATAAGATTCTACGTCATACCGAAAAACGTAATATCTAAAATTCGACCAAGCTTGAATTGTTACAAAAGCAAGCGGGACTGTACAACTAAGTTTTAAAACACCTTTAAAGTGACCACTACAATGATGACGTCTAACACATTTTATAAGTTCAACAATTTCCAATCTGTAGGTAATACTCAAAACTCGAAGAGCAAAATCAGTTGAGTAATATATTACACCGCTGCTAATGGCGGCAATGAATTGAAGGAAAGGATAGGAATTATAGGGTAGATAACTTTTTGTCACAAAATATATACCGACAAGAACGTTGTGGACAGCTACAAAAATAGAGAGAATACATGAGACGGTTTTCAGCCTATTATAAACATGTCCCGTTGATGGAGACGCAGCGGGAAATATTCCGCTGAGGCAACCACTCCATATTAAACAGTGAAAATAACACGACTCGAAATCGAATCTAAACATTTAAAAGCAAAGGTAACCTGTCTCACCGAATACGATTTTATAGGAATACAGAATTTGGTAGATATAATCAGTCCAACTGAAATTTGACGGTGGAATTTATTTCACCTATTTAGTAGTATCTTGTAGAAATATATTGTATAAATCTATACAATAACCTTTCGATTTGAAAAAAAGTAATTGAACCTGGTTTTAATTACTCGTTTTTGGAATTTAAAATGCCTGTTTATGTCGTTCAATTAAACTATTAAAAATTAATTTATAATTGCGGACTGCCGGAGATGTTATGCTGTGTAATTTGTCTCCTTCCAAATGAAGCCTTACTTAGATAAAGTGTATTCTAGAACAATTAATTTTATGACGTTCAATGAATTTTGATAAATTCTTATCATTTGATGTTGATGGCTGTCAATTTAGTTAAAAGCAAAAAAATTTCACGCAGTTAAGGCAAATTTGTATACAAACGATAAAATACTAATGATTGCAAATTCCCATTGAATCTTATAAAATATTGACCCGAGATAAATTTGAAACCATTTACAGTTCAAATTTGCATGCCCACGTGAATTATTTTAATTGTACGATAAGGAAGTAAAAGATTTCTTCCACAGTAATTGGTATTTCAAATCCTAAACTTACGAAATCATAATTTTAACTTTGGACAAGTTAATTCGACAATTTTAATCCATGTTTTTGGTTATTCTGTTATAAGTTCGGCTTGTACTGCTGAAGCAAATTTAAAAAAAAAACTTTTTTATTTGTACATTTCTCAATCGTTGCAAATTTTTACGGCCCGTTCGGAGTTAGGAGCCTTCTCCTCACTAAAGCTAAAGTTAGCTGTGACCTACAATTTGCTCAAATCCAAATTAATATTAGTTGTTTAAATAATTAATTAGTACTCCCGTCTTAGGACAGGCTTCTTTGCTATTAGTATATAGTACGCAAGCTTCAAGTTACTTTTTAGGTAAAATGAAGAACTTTTGTGATAAGATGGATTTGATGTGGATGGATTGAAATAGTGTGACAGTGAGGTAGTTGCAACTCTTTACAAGTTTGTTTATAAGCTTTTGAAGGTTGTCAAAAAATTACAGCAAATCTGTGCAAAAATTGATTGTTGTGAGGCATGGACATACCATTTAAATATGTGTTTTAATGGGCAAAGCACATTTCTTATAACGTGGAATAGTGCAATAAAGTCTTGAAAGACAATAAATGCGCCGTTTGGTACAAATGGTTATTTTAAATGTTTTTCAACGACATTTTCTGACATTTTATTTTTGAAAGATGCTTACTATCTCCGTGAACACAAGCATTTAGTATTGACTTAATAAACACCCCATGGAAACTTTGGAAAATTTAAATAGGGCTGTGAGATAGATATCACAGTCTCTGAACCTGTTTTCGAAATTTATATTGTAGATTTGGCTGAATATGTTGGAATTGTCCTCAAAAAATGGCATATCGCCTCCTCTAATCAGTAGTAAATGCAACCTTGCAATTATGTCACAACTTTTACTTTATTATCATTTTTACTAGAATATTTTTTTGCTTTGTGAATTAGTTTTTATGTCTGCTGGGGCAGGTTAGCTGTTACGCCTTGCAGAGAACAGAATTCCTATATAATACTATACATGCATTTCTATTTCCCGTATGTGGGTATGTAAACATAGTTACAATGAAACAACTAAAACTTTAGTACTAATTTACTGATATTACGGAAACTGATATCCTTCACACGAAAAGAGGATACGAGGCGATAAACTCACAAACTTGGATTATTACTTGAACTAGAAATTTTAAATGCAACTTGTTAAGGGTACCAAGAAGAACTTGCATAATTGCAAAGTGTGCCAATAGGGTTTGACAAACCTCGTAACGCTCAGGTACCACACAGTCATTCAAACTAGTAACTTTAGGCACATATGCAAGGTATGTGGTCGTACTTGGGCATAAGCGTTCAGTTTGGTAAGACACATTTAGGCACAAACTAAAAAGAAACTTTACAATTGCCTGACTTGCTCGAAAACATTACAACTTAATTTTTAATTAAACACAAACTTTACAACTAATGAAAAACCGCACAATAATGCCATAAAGTACACATGTATGATTCGTATATTTGTCGAAGAGCATTAGGGCTGTCCACAAAGATGTTGAACCTTTTCAAATGGTCGATTTCAATTATTTGTAGGTATACTGCCATGCGTAAAACAGTTAGGATTTTAGCTTGATTCAAGAGCGACCAAGAGGTAGTACTATTTCCTCTTCTGTTTCCAGTGTGAAGTAAGCTGCTCCGTTTGATTTAGATTTATTTGATTTATATGATTGATTTATAGATGCCAAACCCCTGTCCAGTATACCCAATCACATGCTCGATTTAGCCAATTCTAATTGTTGAAATACTTTAATTTAATTACAAAACTTTGATTTGGAACTAAACGGACAGCTACACAGGGTGTTATACACATCAGAATGAATATTATATTTTGCTTACTTCTCAGCCGCTTTAAGTTGCAGCATAATAATGCAGTAAGTCAGCATGGCGGCAAAAACCTAAATGTAATTTGTTTTTATTTGAACGGTAACAATTAATTTTGAAAGAGCTTTTGTAGAGCTTAAAGTTTGCAAATTACTGAAAGTGAATACGAAAACGCAAGAAAAATTTATGTCAAGTGCTTAGCAGATAGTATGTGAAAAAACTTACTGCAGGTACTAGTTCAGCACTGATTTTGAATAAATCACATGCTGTTAAATTCCAATGCCATGCCTGTAGAACCTGCACAAATTTGTTGGGGTTATATTAAAAAAACTCCATATTCAAATATATTTGGTGCGTGTGTAATGTTAATGTTATAAAAAAAACCTAACTTTAGCAGCGTTTATACGTTGTTCTGTCCTAGACATACAGTTATCTATTGCAATGCGCAATGCAATCAAATTGCGTAAACTGCAATTTCCATGTTAGTGTACCTTTGCAAACTGCAGGAGTTTTGAGGAAGGCTGGATTTGGATCATGCTCATCAAGTGTGCACATTTAATTTGTTCCAAACGGATCTATTGCAAGATTAAGTAAATCAGAATTTATCTGTCATAGTCAATAGCGTAAGTTACAGCATAGTTATCTCTTATTATAAGATTTATTTCAATACTTCTGGTCGATCGAATTCAATATCGAATTAAGTAATAAGTGACAGCACAAATGTTAAGCTAATAAAACTCAAAATTCTTACAATTGACTTCATTCGGCTTCCCAAGAAAGCAAGCGACAAGATAATCAGCGCATGTTGGGAGTCACTTAAAATATTGTAAAAAATTTCAGCCGGGTCGCTCAGTTCAAATATTGACAGCACTATGTATACTGATGATCGAAATACAAAAATTCCAGCAAGGCTACCTCCAATTGCATTAAATTTGCCGAACATCAATTGTAGTTGACACAGTGCTTCAACTTCTTTTTCTTCATAAATGTTTCTTGTTGCAAAAAGTGCGACTTTGTTTCCGAGAATTTTGCTCTTTTGAAGACAACAATTGTTTTTGTGCGTTGCTTCTCTTTCAAATGTTTGATGACAAATGCTATTCAACTGTGCCATTAAATTAATTCCGCAAAAGAAAACAAACGAGATTGACGCAAAAGCGGAAAGCAGTACAAATTGGTCGACCACTGCTAGCCAGTAGAGTATGAGTGAGTCTAACCAACTTACTCCATAAGGTCCTATGTCGTACAAGAAGGCGTAGTATCTATAGTATGACCATGATTGAATGGCTGCAAAAACCAACGGAATTGTGTAACTAAGTTTTAAAACTCCTTTAAAGTGACCACTACAATGATGAAGCCTAACAAATTTAATAATTTCAACAATTTCCAATCTGTAAGTAAGGCTCAAAACTCGAAGAGCAAAATCAATTGAGTAAAATATTGCTCCGCTGCTCATGTTGGTGATGTATTCATGAAAAGGATATAAATTATAAGTTAGATGAGTTTTTGTTACAAAAAATATACCGACCAGAAGGTTGTGGACTGTTACAAAAATTGAGAGTATAAATAAAACCGTTTTCAGCCGCTCATAATTGTGACCAGTTGACGGAGAGACAGCGGGAACTATGCCGCTAAGGTAACCACTCCATACTAAACAGTGAAAATAAAACGATTCAAATTTGAATCCAAACATCTAAAAAAAAAACAATAAACAACCAGTCACAACAAATACGATCTTCTAGGAATACAGTATCCGGCAGATAAAGTCCGCAAACTGATGCAAAAAAAATTTAAGGAAATAATCCATTTGACAAGATTTTTGTAGCATTATTTTGTATGAATTGTGCAAAATTCTTTTTATTCGGAAAAGTAGTGTACCCTGGTTGTACTTACCCTTGTTTTTGTAATTTTGAAATGCCTTTGTTTATAGGTCGATCAATTAAATTTTTGGAACGAATGAGTAATTACGGGCTGCCGGAGATCCTATGCTGTAAGATTCTCTACTAACAGTTATGATTGAGAAAAGGTATATTCTAGAACAATTAATTTACGACTTTCTATAAATGTTGATAAAACTTTATCTTTTGATTTCTGTCAATTTAGTTAAAAGCAACAAAATTTATGCATTTGAGACACATTTGTAAGAAAAAAAGATAAAATCCGAGCGATTGCAGTTTGCATAGAATTTCTTATTAGATTCACCAGACACAGTTTTAATCCATTTAGCGTTAAAAATTTTCTGTCCACCTGAATTTCCTTCATTCAACACTGATGAATTGTAAAATTTCTTGCTAACATGGCTATGTTTGATGCTATAAATTCACAACATCGTATTTTAAAACAAACAAACCCCTCCTCTGAAGGACAGAAGCACTCTGATTCCAGTCTTTGTATTTTTTGTTCTAGGCTGGGCTCGTTTGACTAGTATTGGGGTAGCAAACAATTAGTTACTATAATATAGCTATGTTACGTGCCAGGTTCTGGAGTAAAGCATGGGTTTTCGGATTTCTCCTGTTTTTTTGTACGTTTCTTTTTTGTAACAAAAATTAATCTGCATTTCAAGCTTCTGTACATAAATTGAGAATCGTCTACACTTTAAAGCTTAGTTTTTCATGGAAAACTAAACAACTAGGAGGGCCAAAGGGTGCTACGAAGTGACTTATCGGTTAAATAATAAATTAAGCTAAAACAAAAGGTAATATAAAATTCCTACTGTTCTAGGACATTGTTGTACGGTTAATTTCAAAATAAGCATTATTTTGTTCATGTGGTTTACACTTCTCAATTGTTGCAAACACTGAGAGTTTACTACCTAATTTATTACCTAGGTTTAATAGGTAAATTATTTGTTGTATCGATTTTATGATTCCCTACGGGCAAGCAGCCAATGAAACCATAATGCAAACACAGACTCAAAATCAAGTTTTATTAGAACACTAGTTGCATAACCATGTATTGTTCTAAAAAGACAATGTCTAAATTTGTGGCACAATGTGTGAATAATAGTGAATATGATACAGTAGTACAAAATCCCAAAATCATTCACCACAAAAAACAAAACTATGTAATACATGAGAAACAAAAATAGTATAATGAAGCAAACAATGCAGGATTTGGATTTGCAGCAATGCAGCATTATATCGCGGAGGTTTGATTCGAATTATAATGTGTAAGATAAGGACAAGACGCTTTACCTGAGCGATTCTACTAATGTTTCTAAAGAACTCTTAGCTACGTGAACCTATGCAGAACCATTCTGAAGACGGAATTTTTGAATACAACCTATGCACTGCAACAGTCAGGAATAATTGCAATTTGATGCGAGAGAAGTAAACACATCCTTCAACAATATCAAGTGCTGAAAAAATTTGTCCGCTCAAGAGTAAGTTTACGTTAGGTATTACTAGGTGAGTATGCAAGCAAATAGCACTTTCCTATTTAAAGAACAAGGGTGTAACTTGTAAAATAGTCTGTGAGGTATTTAAGGTAGTGGTATAATACAGTATAAGAAACATTTCATTATACAAGAATGTTTGCAAAATTTCGTATGTAGGCTTCCAATGTAGCAAGTCATCCGCATCTGAAACAGAACTCTATGTTGTTTGCTTCTCGGCTGCTTTTAGTTGTAGCACAATAATGCAGTAAGTCAGCATAGTTGCAAACACCTAAACAAAAATGATCATTTAAATTGACGGGCTTGTATGATGGCGAATGACTTACTGTTGACATAAGTATTTAGTTTGGAATTCACAAAAAAGCATTGCGTAGCAATTAGTATTCTAAATTTAAATGTAAACAAACACTTTAAATTTAAGGCACATGTAACAACTTACAGCGAGAACTAAATGGGCATTGATTCTAAATAAGTCACAAGCGGTTAAATTCCAATCAAAAGTTTGCAGTACCTGCATTAAAAAACATTGGGTTATATTAACATATATCAGTGTTTTAAATATATGCATTATGTATTTTAGTATATATGTGCTTTGCAAATGAAATTTTATTTTGCCAAAACTTTTCAGAAAACTATATTAAGCACATTGCGATTCAGTATTGTTTTTACTTACGACACGTTCTCATCATTATTGATAAGGACAAATTTACTTGTAACCTTACCTCTGCGAAGACCGGAAAATTAGAATGCACTATAACGTGAATTTTGATTTTACTCATCAAGTGTGCACATCTAATTTGATGCAAGCGAATCTATTGTACAAAAGACAAAATAAAATATTTGATTTGCGCAAATTTTGGTTACTGAGTTAGCCAATTTAATTAACTCGACGTCGCCTTACCGTTGACTTCATTTGATTTCCCAAATACGTCAACGACAATATTTGCAACGCACATTGTGCACAGTAGCCAATGTCGTAGAGTAAGTTAGCTGCTACGCTCAGGTCAAATATTGATGTGACAATATGTAGCGATGACCGAAACACAAATATTCCAGCAAACATTCTTCCAATCGCATTAAACTTTTCATATATCATTTGGATTTCACACAACGCTTCTATACTGCTCTCAACATCAATTTCCCTGGGGACAAAACTTTGGTAAGCGTTTCGTGAAATTTTGTTTTTTTGATGACATAAATTGTTTAAGTATGTGTACTCCTTTTTACAGGTTTGTTGACAAATGCTGTCAAACTGTGCCATCAAAGTAATACCGCAGTAAAACACGAACAGTATTGCTCCAAAAATAGAAATTATTATAAGCAGTTCCACTGCTATAGAATAGTAGAAAATGAGTAAATCTACCCACTCTATTCCGAAAGGTTGTATGTCGTACCACTAATGTATGTAATATTTATAACTACTTGACACATGCGCGATGACAAGAATCAATGAAACTAGAAAACTGAGTTTTAGGAATTTGCTATTCTTGTCAGTGCACGGATGACTTCTAGCATAGCTAACAACATCAGCAATTTCTAAATTATAATAAAGACTCAAAATCCGGAAAACAAAATCAAGAACGTAAAATAGTATGCCACCGCTAACATTAGCAATATATTCGGAAAGAGGAAACAGATTATGCGTTACAGGGGATCTAGCTACAAAAAACATACCGGCCGCAAGGTTGTGAATTGCAAGTGTAACGGAGTATAAACTTGATACGGTTTTTAGGTTATTATTGTGTCTTGTTAAAGGACATGTAGCAGAAAATAGACCACTAATGCAAGCACAACACCTTAAACAGTAAAAGTAGAACGACTCAAAATCAAGTCGAACCATTTTCC
>JAQFYP010001595.1:0-14985 GCA_034694865.1 Bilobella braunerae
ATTGGCAATGCCGTAGTCAACAAGGACTGCAATTCTTATGTTAGAGTTATATGTTTGATTACTAAAATATGTTTTAAGACTACGAGAAAACTATGTACATATCTGTATGTGTGTATATTGAGAGCTACATGGAATAAAATTAAAATCAGTTGGCAGGTTGGCCGAGTGGTTCTCTCTCCACCAGCCAGCACGAGAACGGGGGTTCAAATCCCCCGATCAGCCACAAAAAAGTCTTTAAAGGAATTACCTTGCCTCTGACTTTGTGTATGCCCGTATCTCTGTGAACTGGGCATACAGAGACAGAGGATATGTGAATTACCTGATAAGGTTTTCCAACAATGTTAAGGTAACCCTAAACACTGCCCTCTTATCATATCAGGCAAAAGCTACGGCCGTATCTCATGTCAGGTTGGTGTCCTCGGCCTTTGTGCATTAGGCCCGTAAAACAGCGGAATGTTACGGATAGTCTGTTGTGCCTGCTTGATGACAACATTTATGCTAATGAGTCCTTATCCCTACCACATCCCTACCCGTTCCATTTAAGTTGACCATCCGCTTTGCAGGAATGTCAAATAACGCACCTTTGTCTTATCACTAGAATTTCTTGTAAAACTTGAAACACTATGACTTGACTTAAACACTATGCACTAATTTATACCGTACTCAACACCTCTTTCCATCCAGTCCAAGACTAGTGTACCCTTCGTTGTCTACCTCGTGTTTATGATCCTGAGTCTTTTTCTCTATATGACTGAGTTTGCATCCTTAGCCTTAAACAAAGGCGTGTTAGTTTTTAAATCAGTCCGCATTGTGTAAGCGTGAGTATGCGTGAGTATGCGTGAGTATGCGTAAGGAAGTTTGTGAAAAAAATAAGTTTTAGTTGCAATTTGTAATCAAATTTGTTGCGCACTACCAACGAACACCAGCTAATAAAAAGTACGGCTCTAAAAATACGACATTGAATAAATGGGATTGTTGTACACAATTGTACACAACTATATAGTTTTGAAGACGTTCAACAATATTGTAAAATTGTGAAACACATAACTAACAACAAAAATTGTTGCCATTGCTATATATAAAACGCTGTTGGTTGGAGTCGTTAGTCATTTTCAACGCGTTTGTTTCCTATCGTTTGAACTAGAGCCCCAATGGCTTCATGGTGGTAAATGATGATTTAGACTAGAACATTGCGGGTTCGAATCACACCACCAGCATTTTTGTTTTAATTTTAAAGGTACTCAATCTCAAATTTTAAGTACCAACTTGTTAATCCAATTAGCGAATTGTGATTAGCAATTACAAAATTAATAATGAATTTTTACTTTGAAAAAAAAATGGTTTAAAGTTCTCTGAAGCTAATTGCATGAACTTCACATAGCTTAAAAACAATTCCGAATTACTTAATTGTTAACAGTTAACTATATATGACGTGGAAATGCAGTTCTACATGTAAATGGGGGTTCTAACATACGTTGGACCTGACTATAAACTCTAAAAAGCTTTTAAAAAATTCCTAACTAGTTAATTGCGATTGACATTAAACAATAAGTAACTTTTAGATGTTGAGTTTTACATACTGTCGGGGGTTCTTAAGTACACTAAAGTTAACTATGGCCTCAAAATTCCTAATTTGTTATTTGTTAATAAGTAACAACCTAAACTTTTGCAAATAGTGTTTTACTCTTAAATGCTAGGTTTTAAGTTAATTCAGGCATCGGTGACAGACAGACAGACAAACTATTTCATAGTATTGAACAATACAGCGCAACCAGGGAAGAATGCTTATCTACCGGGGCTGAGGGTGTGAGTAGGTGCGCCTGAACGTTAGATTGAGAGAAGTACCCATTATCACACACAATATCAAATATTATACAATATCTGTCATTAGCAGTGAAGCCTAGAAGTATTATTTTTTGGAAATTTTGAATTATCTTCATACCCTCAACGCTAAATAGACATAATATTGGTTGTACTTACTAAAAAAACTGTTTTGGAAATTGGCTTCTTTGCAGCTAAACAATTAATACACTTAGGACTAGCCACAGAATCCCGTCCTAGCACAGCAGGACAAAAATGATATTTTTCTGTCCTAGAACGGGCATGTATCGCTTATATTCTAATTTTGTTCAGTTTGGGGCATCAGTACACTGGAATCTTGGCGAATTCATTCGTCTCCTGTATGTATTATCCACCACGATGTTGAGGTAGGAAGCCTCATTGAATTAGCGTCATTTTTGGGAACCGAACCGACGATGGGAGCCTCTATTGGAACAAAGCGAATAACGTGCATCTTATGTTCAAATATTTCAATACATCGATCTAATGTAACAAACTCTTTCGAGGAATTTTCAAAGAAATTTATTCTCGTTAAAATGCAATTTATATTAATGTGGAGAATATAAGGACAGCACTTAACGGGGGCAGTGAAAGCTACATCGTGTTTTTGATGTCCGTCCGACTCCACTTTAACCGATTCCAAATCCTTATTTCTTAAAAACACCCTTGAATTACCAGTGGAGGTGAGGGGTATAAAAGTACCAAAAAAGGTAGCAGTGAAACATTTCCCCACTTTCTCAGTACATGGTAACTGGCAAAGGAACTCGTGTCTTTACTGGTCTTTCGCTACTTTGTGGAATCCGCATTTACAGTGACTTACTTAAACTCTACAGTATAAGGACAAGCAGGACAGTTGAACAATTCGAAACTTTATTTAAATATTGTCGGTTTTTAGTTGTCAAGTGGTTATAGAGCGTCTGTCTCTCTCCACTGGACAGCTTGAGCACGTGTTCAAATCGTCGATTAGCCGCAAAAAAACTTTTTACTATTGGTTTTCCCCTTGAAGAATTGCCTAGCCCATCGTATGTATCTCCGTGAGTAGGCTGCATACTCAGAGGATATGGAATTATCCGATTGGTTTCCCAATACACTTGAGAGAATTCAGAAGGGTGACCTAATTTGCATACATGTATGTTAATGAGTCTTTCCTCCCTTATCCCTACCCATTCCCTGATGTTGACCTGCCGCAAAGCGGGAATATTAAATACCGCTTCTTTTATGTTTGCCTCCTTTTTACATATTTATATGTTATTTGTTTTGGAGGCAGTGAGTTATGTCACGCAGCCTTGTTTTGAAAATACCCTGTTACAAACTCTAGGAATAGGCATTCTTGCATTGATAATAAGTACTCTTCCGTGAGATTGCTTATGGCAAAATTCTGAATTCTAAATCTAACTATAACAATAAATTTGAGGTTTATATAATTTACCGGGAAGATGATAAATCTGCTAAAATTTGTATTGCTATTTTACAGAAGTGGTATAGTGACATCTCTTCAAAATTTTATAGATCTCTCTGCCTTCTTGCATCGATTTGACCATTGCTTCACGCACTTAATTTTTTATGAAAAGTTGGATTTTTATTTTGACAAATTCCCGATATCGATTTCAACACCGAGATTCCACTACTATCCAAACGATACGAGTTGCAACGAGTCGAGAACGAAATTCAGCGAATTCAACGAACCGGGCTTCTTCATTTGTCCCAAAATCAGGGACAACTTTCACTTGAAGCAAGTGCAGTGCCTCTCAATTCTGCAAGTTCTGCCAAGGAACGCCAGTTTTCTAATCGACGCCCTTTGGTTCGTGGACAAATACTGGAGCGGCTACAACGACAGTCGTGAATACGTGAGCACAAGAACGTTGCCAAACGGCAAAACAATTGAAGTGAAAGTGCCTTCAATTGCTGTTTTGCTCCTCCCATCGCAAGTCCGCCTTCAAATGCTCCTACTTTCAGAAAATTCAGCAAAACGCAGGCATCGTTTTGAGTACCCACTTGACCGCGCATACTGCACCGGCATGACGCTCACGATTGTTGAGTTGACGGGAGACTGCGTCGATCAGCGTCATTTTTCTAAAGCGTCGATTAAGGCTGTCAGTCTCTACGTAATCTTTCATGAAGGGTTATGGCGATGGAAAAAGAATATTGCAGACTTTGAAGGTAATGCTTTGGTTTTGAGGGATGACATAATTTTCCGTTTGAAATTTTTACTGATATAGCGCAAGGAGAGTATAATTCTCATCTACGAGAGCTTGGCGTGCGACTAGATGCAATTGAGATTCTTACGCACGCACACAACGACGAATATTGAATTGTCGATTTTACTACCATCAATGCTTTAGAAATGGTTCCATGTCAATTCCGAGAAAGCAAAAACCGAAAATGCAAAAACCGAGAAGCCAGAACCGAGAAAAGTAAAACTATTGACTATCAAGTTCAAACCCTACTTTTGAATGAAACAAAAAGTTATGATGGTTTAAATTACTCCAGAGCCCCCATCTATTTGAAAATGATCCACTGACCTAAAAAAGCCCTTTCAAGATCAAACTCTACTTTTACATGGAACAAAAAGGTATGATGGACCCGATAGTCATAAAGGCATCATTCACCCGGAAACAACCCCTTGAATTCCAAAAACTTTACACCCAATATTCTGTTTTCAACCTAGTGATTTTAATATTTTTCTGACTTATGTACTCTGTCTAGCTTCGCTACTTCCGCTACTTGGTTGACCATTTTACCACGGTTTATTTAAAAAATTTCTAGGTTTTTTCGTTCTCGGTTTTGGTTTTCTTGGTTTTTGTCGTTCTCGGTTTTCGCTTTCTCGGTTTTCGTGTTCTCGGCTTTTGTCGTGCTCGGTTTTATTTACCTCGGTTTTTGCATTTTTGGTTTTTGTCGTTCTCGGTTTTAGTTTTCTCGGTTATCATGTTCTCGGTTATCATGTTCTCGGTTTTTGGTTCTCGGTGTTATTTTTCTTGGTTCTGGCTTTTCGGTATTTGTTTTCTCGGTATTGAATTGCTGTCTTAAAAATATACGCTTTTGAGAATATAGCCAAACTGAGAGCTTCATAGTAATTCACTGTGTATAAAGTACGGAAGTATGCGTGCAAAAGTGAGCGTACGGAAGGGAAGTGAGTAGTCTCGCAAAGACGCCTGTTTGCGGTTCATACCCTCAGCACTATATATGGGCATCTTATTTGTTGTATTATTAAATAAAAATTGCTTAGCAACGTTTTTTTGCTTCTAAACAATTATTACGCTTAAGACTAGCAACACAAGCCCGTCCTAGCACAAGAGGGCCCGGACGCAAATTAACATGACGGGAGTGTGTGGCTTATATCCTAATTTATTTTAGTTTTGGGCATCAGTTTACTGGAATCTTGGCAATTTCTATCATCTCCTGTACGTATTATTCACTTTGGCGTAGACTCGGGACGCCTCATTGAATTTGCGTCATTTTTGGGAAGATCCGCCAATGGGAGCCACTATTTGAACACAGGGAATAACGGACACGTTCTGGCCAAATTTCGAAATCCATTGATCCACTGTAACAGAATCTTTCTTGACGTCGCCGACTCAAACAACCGACAAACCGGAAACACAATTGGTTATTTTCAAGATTTAGAAAATAACCCACTAGCTTTTGTCACCGCTTCGGGCCTTGGCTACGCCTACTTGAACAACATCTTCGACTATCACATTCCCCTTCAAAAATACACCTGGTTTGCGCTTCTAATTGCTTCAGCATCTGTTGTCTTCATTCTAACTCAACTGTTTCAATCGCTGAAAATCGCTGATTCGCCCTTGACTATTGTTTTTTCCATCGCCCTGGAGCAGGCCTTCTCTCTGTCAGAAAAGTTAGAGAGCGCTAGACAATTCCGCTACATCTTGAGCGCTCTTCTCTTCGCCTTCATTGTGCTGACCAATGGCTACAAAGGAATCGTCATCACCTCATTCGTCAAGCCATTTCAACCAATAGGAATCGAGAGTTTGGAGGAGGCCCTAAACGCCAGCTACAACTTCTACTTTCTCGAATCTATTAAACCAAATGAATATATTAAATGCTGTAAATCGCATTCACGCACGCGCATTATACATCGTCAAATCGTTGATCTGCGGTTGGATGTAGTGCGTAACTGCTTTGACGTCCTATTCTACGAAAGTTTTCTACCAGATCGCCTCTTCACTACCAACATGAACGTGTCGACTCAAATACTAATTGATATAGAGAAAGCCGGAAATCGCCGAAAGTTGTCGCAGACGTTTACACAGAAATCGAGACGCAAACAAATGACGTATCAGCTAATTTCATACGCAGATCTTGTACCATGTGACGTGGACAGAATTGATTCCAAAATGCTCGAAGATAATGCGGCGTATTTTGGGAGAAAAACCGAAATTGAGGGGATTTTGATGAAGGCCAAATATGGGGATGGTCAAGATTCAGACTTGTATGAAATTCCAGATGAAACAAACGTGGGTTCCAATGAATTGATTGGTTATCTATTACGACCAATCATGGCCTTTCGAGCGCCGATTGTGCGAAATGCGATGACATTTGTGGAGTCCGGGACAAATGAAAAATTTCGTAGGTTCGAGCATCACAAAGATATGTTGGATACCGTACAAGCAATTAGAAGAACAAAGGGACACAATTTCGATGTCCTAACCGCTCCAAAACCACTTACCATAATGTCCAAAACTAGTGTACCATTCGTAGTGTACGTAGCGTGCATGGTTTTGTCCTTGATTTTATTTGCAGGTGAATTTGTGTCATTAGCATTACTAAACGTCGTATTTGGTATAAATAGATTTAGATGATGAGTGTGTAAAAAAATCGTACTAGAAACAACTAGTCAGACAAAAGTTAAAAAATATTTATGTTTGCATTGCACCAAATTACCCATAAACCTACTACTAGTTTTCGTTAGGCAAGCCTGTTAAGTAGTAGAATGCAAGCTGTCATTTGTGCCTATTTTACAGACAAAACCAGCAAGACAATTTTGGTTTGTTTTTGTTTTACTAACAAACCTAACTAACTAACCTAACTAACCTAACCTAAACTAAACGGGATTTGCTATGAAAAAAATTAACCAAACAACATTTTTCCAGTCAAAATTAAAAATTCTCTTGTTCAAGGACGGGGTTATTCGGCAAACCAATCGAATTACTCTACTTTGAAAAAAAAAATTAAAAAATCAAACTACAATTACATTTGCTCGAATTAAGTGTTTTTCGTTTGCTGAAAGCAGTCCAAATCTAAGCCCAAAAACTCTCATCGCGTGCAAGTATTTTAAAGAATTTTTTTTCCATGTTTCGAAAGTAAAATATCTCAGAATTTGGGCCTTTGTGGATTAAATATTTTAGTATGTTAGAAAACACAGATTAGATTCAAAACGCTTACATACATTTTACAGCAGCTGTCTCCTATTTACCAGTTATTCTTATAAAGGCTTGTTTTAAGTAAACGGCAGAAGGTTTAAAGCAAGCATTTTTTCAGAAAACAGAAATTTAAATTCGACTGGTCATGAAGATGGACACTACAAAATTCTGGAAAAATTTTTGGAAAATTTTGGCGCTTTTGTACAATATCCGTTTGGTGAGATCTCTTTCAAATTTTATTGATCTCTCCGACTTCTTGCACAGATTCGACCACTGTTTCACACACTTGATTTTTTACGCCGAAAAGCTCGATTTTTATTTTGACAAATTCCCAATTTCAATTTCAACACCGAGGTTTGATTACTACCCGAACGATACGAGCTGCGATGAGTCGAGAACAAAATTCAGCGAATTCAACGAACCGGGCTTCTTCATCTGCCCCAAAGTCAAGGACAACTTTCACTTGAAGCAAGTGCAGTGCCTCTCAATTATGCAAATATTGCCAAGAAACGCAAGTGCAATCGTCGACGCCTTTTGGTTCCTGGACAAGTTCTGGAGCGGCTACAACGGCAGTCGGGAGTTTGTGAGCAAAAGAACGTTGCCAAATGGAAAAACGATTGAGGCAAAAGTGTATTCGATTGCCGTTGCTTTGTTTCCATCGCAAGTTCGCCTCCAATTGCTCCTATTTCAATTAAATTCTATTACAAGCGTTCATCTCTTTGAGTACTCAACTAGCCACGATCTCTGCATTTTCATGTCGCTTACGCTCTTTGAATTTCGAAAAAGTGTCACGGTTCATAAATATTTCAACAAGGCGTCGATTAAGGTTGTAAGTCTCTACATAGTTTTTAAGGGAAGGCTATTGCTTTGGAAGATGAATATTGACAACTTCAAAGGTACGCAATTTTCGAGAGCTTAGCCTAGTACAGAATCTATTTTTTTACAATAGAGTTTACCGTGTTAAAACAGTAAACTCAGGTAGCGGAAATTGGAAAATTTTTGCCAACAAGGGACACAGAGAAAAGTTTGATGTGGATTGTTAGTTTAAATTGATAAGAGGAGCAAGTTTTGTAGGGATCAATTTAACATGCTGCCAGAGAATGATATTGTTGACCTTGACCTTTGACCTCTGGGAGTAATTGGAGATCAAACAAAAAACAAACTTGAATTGGGCAAGATATCAAAAAACTGCAAATAAATTTAACAGTTGGACGGGCATATACTTTAACCATTGATATGCAATTGCTAGCAAGGAAGTGCATGAATGAAGCGCTGAAATCAGAAGCGTTTTGAGATCTCAGAATCGAGTATGAGAAAGATCACACGCCGCTTTCCAATCTACATTCAACGTTGCGTTAAAGATTTTTAAAGCCTATACTTTCATACGACTTAGCAAAAGAAACGACGCTACAAGTCCTTCCACAAACGCTCAGAAGTCAATTAACTCGCTTAGTTAATTTCAAAGGAAATTAAGATTATTTTCTGCAGAAATAAAAGGATTTAGAAATTTGAAATTGCCTAAATTTAAAATTAAGTTTGTAAAATCCAAGGAAACGAAGCTGCGAATCAACAGAAAAGCCACTAGGACCTTTAAACATAGGCCCTTATTATTTCCTATCTCTCCTACAGAGATGCAGAGTCTATTATAACAATTCCTTTTCTATGATTTTAACACTCGGGGTCGACCTGGGGCCACAGAGAAAAGTGTACAATACAAATGTTGTTCTGACTTCATAAGACGAATTAACTAATTAATCTAACTAATTAATAACTTTAATTTTACTGCCACTAAAGAACGACTAGATTTCCTTAACAATTCTGACCATAATGATTTTTCAGAATTGACTATCAGGCAGTTGGAGTTTTTGCGGAAGGAAACATATCCGATGAGCATCCGCCAAAGGGGAATCGATAGTCCAAAACTGATCGATTTCGCTTCATTCGTAGGCAAATCCTCCAATGGAAGCCTCTTTTGGAACATGCGAACCAACACACAGGTCACATTCACAGACTTCGAACCCTCGAGCTACAGTGACACGGCCTTTGTCATCGTCGCTAGCGCCAACAGTCGAGGAAACGGAGGCACCGTGGGCCATTTTCTAAGTTTGGAAAACTACGCTCTGTCCTTCGTCACCTCGTCGGGCCTTGGTCACGCCTATTTCCAAAATCTCCTCGACTATCACATCCCCTTCAAGAAATACGCCTGGGTAGCTCTCCTTTTTGTTTCAGGGACCATTGTCCTAATACTAAATCAACTCTTTCGATCGCTGAAAATCGCTGATTCGCCCCTAACTATCGTCTTCTCCATTGCCATTGAGCAGGGCTTCTCATTGTCTAAGAGTTTAGAAACCGCTCGAGCATTCCGCTACATCCTAAGCGCTCTTCTCTTGGCCTTTATTGTGCTGACCAATGGCTACAAAGGAATTGTCATCACCTCATTCGTCAAGCCATTTCAACCAATGGGAATCGAGAGTTTGGAGGAGGCTTTGAACGACAGCTACAAAATCTATTTCCGCTCATCAAATGCACGAGACCAATATGCAAAGTGCTGCGAGTCGCCATCACACACTCACACCACGATTCATCAAATCGTTGACCTGCAATTGAATGTGGTACGCAATTGTTTTGACATCTTATTTTACGAAAGCATTCTACGAGGTCGCCTCTTCACTACCAACAGAAATGTGTCGACTCAAATTTACATAGAAATAGAAAAGGCGGGAGACCGCCGGAAGTTGTCGCAGACGTTTACGTCCAAATCTCGACGCAAGCGAATGACGTACGAGCTAATTTCAGCCGCTGATCCTGTTCCCTGTCCCGTTGGGAGAGGTATTGATTCTAAATTGCTTAGAGCAAATGTGGCAAATGTTTTTGGGGACAAAGGAAAACATTGAGAGTATTTTGATGAAGGCCAAATTCGGAGATGGTCGAGACGCCGACTTGTATCAAATACAAGATGCGACAAACATTGTTTCGAACGAAGTGATTGGCTATCACTTGCGACAAATCCTGCCCTTCCGAGCCCCGGTTGTGCGCAGTGCGATGGCGTTTGTTGAATCGGGGGTAAATCACAGAACGATGAAGCTCACACAGCATAATGATACTTTAAAAACCGTCAAGGCAATTAGAGACACAAAAGGACATAATTTCGACATCTTAACTGCACCCAGACCCCTCTCACTCCAGTCCAAGACCAGTGTACCCTTTGTTGTCTACCTCGTGTTCATGATATTGTGCCTGGTTGTGTTTATGGGGGAGTTTGCATCCTCGGCATTAATAAACGCCATGTCAGTTTTTAAATCATTGTGAGTGAGTGGACGTGAGAAGATTTCTGGAAATACCAAAACTTTAGCTTTAAAATATAATAATCCTCTGTATATAAAAGCCAAAGCGTGCGTGACAAGGGAAGTAGATGTCGAGGAGAGAGCATTTTCGAACAGAGCCGTTCTCTTAATACCCTTCTTATTTAACTTTATAAACGCTAAAAATGGGAATCGCTCCTAATTTAAATTTTAAAATAAAAATACTCCTGTTCTAGGACGGATTTGGCCACCAAGTAAGTAATAAAGTAGTAATAATAATACCATAGTAATAGTTTTAGATTTAATTTGTAATTATACTAGCTGCGGTAATTCGAATAAAAAATATCATCAGATTAATTGGTATCTCAATATTATCTTAAAATAATATCATGCTAATTTTAAACATTTTTGAACATGTTGAAGTGAAACTGTTATTTAATCTTAGAAAAAGTTCACCAAAACCAAAATAGCCCGTCCTTGCGAAGAAAGATTGTGGTATTAGTCTTGTCTAGTTTTCAAGTAGATCACCTTTTTAATATCAAAGGGCTCTGCTCAGTTAAACAAAAAATATTGAAAAAAAAAAATATTGAAAAAAAACCAGATTTTTAGAATTAACGAAATTCAAATTCCAATATGTTGACTGCAAAACTGTTAAATAGGACCTTTAAAAACATAATATTTACTAGTACGAATGATTTTTTATCGTCATTTATCGCCATGTCGTTCTTGTTAAGGTCCAGCTCAACTAAATATGCGTAAATTTGAATAATGCTTTTGCTCTGAAAGCAGGGATGAATTGCTACAAAATTCCGGTCGCGTGCAAGGTTTTTCGAAAAACTTAATTTTTCCATAGTTTTCAAAAAGTTTCGTATAGGATCTGAGATTTTACGGATTTGAGAGTAAATTTTGGCTTTGTAGACTGCATAATGAGATCTCTAACGTTTGCATAACTCTTTACGCGCTGCTCCTAGCCTAATTGTGTTTTCAAAACAAAATACAAAACAATAGATATGTCAGCTAAACTTCCTATTTACCAGCTACTCATATAAAGGCTCGTTTTTTTAAACAAATACTTTGGCGGAAACATTTTTCAGAAAAAAAAAATTAAATTTGGTTTTCGTAATTTCGTAAGATGAAACTCTTTCAAAAAATTGTTGCGCTTTTATACAATATCGGTTTCGTGGGATCTCTTTCAAATTTCATTGATCTCTCCTCATTCTTGTACAGATTCGACCACTGCTTCACACACTTGATCTTTTATGAAAAGCTCGATTTTTATTTCGATAAATTCCCAATGTCGATTTCGACACCGAGATTCGATTACTACCCGAACGATACGAGCTGCGATGAATCGAGAACCAAGTTCAGCGAATTCAACGAACCGGGCTTTTTCATCTGCCCCAAAATCAAAACCAACTTTCACTTGAAGCAAGTACAGTGCCTTTCAATTGTGCAAATACTGGCTAGGAATGCTAGTTTCCTTAACGACGCCTTTTGGTTCTTGGACAAGTTCTGGAGCGGTTACAACGACAGTCGTGAGTTCGTGAGCAGAAGAACGTTACCCAACGGAAAAACGATTGAGGCAAAGGTTCAATCGATTGCCGTTGCGTTCCTCCCGTCGCAAGTCCGCCTCCAATTGTTCCTATTTCCATCGATTTCGAGTACAAGCGTTCATCGTTCTGAGTCTACATACGCTTACTGCAGGTTCATGACGCTAACGCTGGTTCAATTTTGGCCAAGAAGCGTCGCTCACAATTATTTCAGTAAAGCGTCCATTAAGGTCGTCAGTCTCTACGTCATTCTCAAAGACAGATTATGGCCATGGAAGACGAATGTTCACCACTTTGAAGGTAATTTCGGGCCAAATATGTGCACCTACTACAATCTACTACTAAACCTAAACCTAACCTAAGCTAACTCATAACTTGCACCTCCCCTCCTCTCCCATACATACTACTTGGGGGTTATTTAGGAATTTATCCATACAAATGGTTACATAAACTACCTTGTGTACTCTGCCTAATTAACCTTCTGTAAAGATGAAATCTTTTTTTTGCAAAAAGAAATACGCTGATGAGATGTGTTCGATGAATCCAGATGCCTTTACAACCAAAATTTAGTTTATTGTTCTAATATACTTTATAATTTTCTGGTGTCTCACGCCTTTTGTCAAATACTCATACTTCCGCTACTTTATTTTTTTGTAATTTTACTTTACTTTTTGTCAGAATTCACAATCAGGAAGCTGGAGTTTTGGCGCAGGAAGACCTATCCTTTGAAAATTTACCATAATGCCCAAGAAAATAATAATCTCATCAAATTCGCATCATTCTTGGGAAGGTCCGCCAACGGGAGCCTCTATTTGAACACGGTCACAAAGCGGCAGGTCACGTTCAAGTACTTTAAACCCTCTGGCTACAGTGACGGGGTCTATGTCTTCCTCACCAGTGTGAACAACCGACAAAACGGAAATACGATTGGCCATTTTCAAGGTTTGCAAAATGACCCCTTCGCTCTCGTGACCTCCTCCGGCCTTGGCCACGCCTATTTCCGAAACCTCCTTGACTATCACATTCCCTTTCAAAAATACGCTTGGATCGCTCTCCTCCTCGTTTCAGCCACTGTTGTTCTCATTCTAAATCAACTGTTTCGATCGCTGAAAATCGCTGATTCTCCCCTAACTATCATCTTCTCAATCGCCATTGAGCAGGGCTTTTCCCTGTCCAAAAATTTAGAGAGCGCTCAATCCATCCGCTACATCCTGAGCGTCCTCCTCTTGGCCTTCATTGTGCTGACCAATGGCTACAAAGGAATTGTCATCACCTCATTCGTCAAGGCATTTGAACCAATGGGAATCGAGAGTTTGGAGGAGGCTCTGAACGACAGCTACAAAATCTACTTGTACACATCAAGTGAACGAGAGCAATATGCAAAGTGCTGCAAATCACCATCACGTAAGCACACCACGAATCGTCAAATCGTTGATCTTCAATTGGATGTAGTACGCAATTGCTTTGACGTCATGTTCTACGATAGCGTTCTACGAGATCGCCTCTTCACCACCAACAGAAACGTATCAACTCAAATTTACCTAGATATTGAAAAAGCTGGAAGTCGACGAAAATTGTCGCAGTTGTTTGCGTCAAATTCTCGGCGCAAGCGAATGACGTATCAGTTAATATCAGCCTTAGTTTTTTTACCCTGTCACGTTGGTAGGATTGATTCCAAACTGCTCAGGGCGAATGCTGCGTATCTTGGGTCAAAAACAATCGTTGAAGAGATTTTGATGAAAGCCAAGTATGAGGTTGAACAATACGCGGACTTGTATGAAATTGAGGATGCGACAAATATTGCTGCTAATGAACTTGTCGGCTATCAGTTGCGACTAATCATGGCTTTCCGAGCGCCGATTGTGCGCAACGCGATGGCTTTTGTAGAATCAGGGACAAATGACAGAATTGAAAAGCTCCAGCGTGGCAGAGAGGTTTTGGAAGCCATCAAGGCAATTCGAATGGAAAATGGGCACAATTTTGACGTCCTAACGGCTCCACAGCCCCTTAGCATTTTGTCCAAAACAAGTGTACCCTTCGTTGTGTACGTCGCTTGCATGTTTCTAGCACTGATTCTATTTTCGGGCGAATGTGTGTCATTAGTATTATTAAACGTCATATTTATTATAAATAGGTTCCGATACTGAGTGAGTTAATGATGCATAAATGAGCAAACTGAAAATACAAGAGCTGTATAGCCGTATTGCTATATAAATACCTATTAAAAGGCCAAGTAACCTTTGACCTTTTAGCTGTAGAGTTAAAGCCTTTCAAGGCGCTTCAGCCTCTACCAATTAATAAGACACAAAATCGGACTTAAAAGGCCACAACAATGACCTCATGAGCCCTACACCTACAGCCAATTGCATCAATTCAATTAATTATTTTATTCAAATTAAACCAATTATGTCTCCAATTAATTAAGAAACACTGATTTTCCAAGATGGCAGCTCCTTTCTGGTCGGGCGGCGAGGTTCGACTGTCCTTTTTCTTAACAAAAAGTACAATTCAAAATTAAGAAGCTACAAATCTTTCCCGCTTTTCTAACAAAAAACTCATTTGAGACAAATTAACTTTTAAACTTAGTCAAATTTTTAAACAAACTTAACTTAATTTTTAACTTATTTTTAAACATTTTAAAACATTGCACGTATTTTAACAATACCTGGCCAAAATAGTAGTACAAAAAGTCACCAACACATCATTCAGAAATAGGCATTTTTTGTTTCAACTATTGATTTTTTTTATAGTAAAATAACACCTTCGCTATTAAGTTATTATCTTTAATTAAATTTCTCCTGTCCTAGGACTGGGGGGAAGCAAGTAATAGGACCTAAAAAAAAAGGACCTAAAAAAAAGGGCCTAAAATAAAGGGCCTAAAAAATAGGGCCTAACAAGTAAAAGGGCCTAAAG
>JAQFYP010001596.1:0-14983 GCA_034694865.1 Bilobella braunerae
CTCAAAATTGTAAATTGTACTATTGAAATATATTTACAATTGTAAATGGCGGAAATATAGAGAAACTTCGGCCAAACACCACGATTAGGAATAGATTAGCGCAAAGAATGGAGCAATGTTTGAACTTGTTCTAAATTTCACTTTCAGGAAAATCAATCTTTTCAACTTCAATCCTTTTCACGGAAGGAAATATGCACAGAGAAAGTAAGTTACAGATTGGTCATCTGCTAGCTGAAAATTTTGAAGTTTTGTTTTTTTGAACTCTAAATTTTCCAAATAGAAATGGGACAATTTGAAGAGCAGATGGAAATAAAAAGGTGGACATTATGAAATTCAAAATTATCAGATGGTAGAAAAGTGAAAGTAATTTTTCTTTTTTTTTTCTAAATTTTTTATAAAAATTTTTAGAGACAGGAGGCTAACAAGGCCAAATTTGCAAATATGTACTTAACTTGGCACGCACTCACGCACTGCGCAGCCGCTTTTCTCTGGAAAGCAAAAGAGGGCTTTATCTGGCTGTACGTCATATTTTCTCTCCCAAATTACGCCGTTCACAAATAATATAAACCGAGTTTTAGTAATTCTTATGCGAAATCGTCAACTCGGGGCAACCTTTTTACTAAAAAAAAAAAAAAAAAAAGTTTTTAAATTCTCCGAAAAAAAATTTTATTTTCGAATATCTTGAATTTTTTTTAAAAAAATTATCGTATAAGCAAAGAAATTAACCAGCCTAGGGATTCAAAAGACTACCAAAAATTCCCAAGCCATTTTTAAAAGCTAAAACGCGTGTGACACAATTCTGAGTTTGAGGAGAAACTCAACTCACTTTACAGCTGCAGAACTATGCGATGTTGAGAAATTTTTTGCAATTTAGAGTAGTGGAATATTACAGTTTTGTTAGTTAGTATGTTCATTTCGTCTCATTTCTACATTTAAGTGCTATACGGAGAGGAAGGATTCACTCTGCTTTTTAAGAAAGTCTCTGTACAGTTTTTATTTCGGGAGTTTTGACAGATTTTTCGAAACAAACCTGCCTCAGAAACACAAGTTTGGTTTAGAAATTATTTTCCTTTTAAAACAAAGAAAATTGTTAAAATTTTGTAAAAACTCACCGTAAATTGCCCCTGAATATTGCTAATTGTAAAATTAGTAAGCTTCAAGTAACTTTAAGTTGCTTTTCATACTTTTTCCTATTTGCAGTACTTTAATATATATCTGAAACTTTGTTTAAAAATTTCAAAAACTAAAAAAATTTGAGTATTGAAATCTAGCATTTTGCAGATCAGTCGCTGAAATTCAGAACCCCAGTAGTGGAAGTTTGCGTCTAATTTGCGACGCTAACTCCAAGCACTCTCCAAAGACAAAATGACCAATGGTACAATTGGACAATCATTCAACTTTTTAAACAGATTTACATAATTTTAGAACGATGGAATCCAATTTTAAGATCAATTTCTTAAATCTTGTTCAACTTTGTTATTTTCAAAAGTTTCAAAAATTTAGCTGGACACAAAATTTTACGCGTTTCTAGCAAATTGTCGGAAGACATGCTGAATGCCACCAAGGACATTGCCCTCAGATTCAAATGCCAAGCAACAATGGAAGGTTACAAATTAATGTTTATAACAGTTAATTAGTAATAGACTGCGCCATGGGTATGTACAGTGCGATTCTTAATGCGCCAAAAGCCCATGTACAGAAAGTAATGTACAGTGCACTTTTTAGTAATTTGTCAAACACCGAGGTAGAAAAAGTAATGTACAGTGCATTTTTTAACCAACAGTCAAGAATGGGAACTTGAAACCTGGTTGCAGTGAGTTCCAGCCCATAAAACAAATTTTATTTTATGAATGGCGTGAAAATCCAAATTCCACTTTGAATGAGTAAAAATGTAGAGCAAACGAATAACACAAAATATAGAGTTGCACTTTGGTTGAAAATGTAATGTATAGTAGAAATGTCGTTAACGACTCAAACAAATATTTTTGAAATGCTCTGTATACTATATATAAAGAAGTGCGATTTTATTCATTTGCAAGTTAGAAACTTTTATGGAAACGAAGTAACTGCAATGGTGAAACTTAAAATCTTTAGTTGCACTCTAGTAGAAAAATGTCGGCCAAAACTCACACAACACTTTTTGAAACGCTTTGTATAACCATGCTATCTTTAACTTAAAAACGCACAGGCAAAGGCGGTAACCCTTTCTCGGACCCGTCCCTTGCAACGGAAGACGATGATGAGCTCACAGAAAGTTTGTCCGCTAATTGAAGACGTAGTTAAGAGCGAAACGACCGTACTCACAGACAACCTCGCTCGCGAAAACATGCACTTTATTGAGCAGTTACTTAACTGGCTTCAAATAAAATTAATATAACATACTCAATTAATACTCAATTAAAACATTTCGACTAACTACAGATTTTCAAAATTGGAACACCATTTCGGAAATTCGAGGAAACTATTTTTGGAAAAACAATTCCAGCAAAATTCGAAGGAAAGAGGTAAATGGCAGCCAACGTTTCCAAAAATTAAAAAAAAACTGCAATAAAAAAAATTATAGAACATTCTTGCAGTGATCAAAATTACTCTAAATTGTTAATTTTTTTTAAATTATAAACCCTAAATCAAATTACAAAAAAAAATCATCCTAATTTCTCCCAGGTTTATTTTCCAGTTGGAAAAGTTGGCAGGTAGCTCTGCGTTCAAATTCTTCAAGAATTTTTTAAGAATACTTAAAAATTTAAATTTACTGGTTTTCTATTCTAAAATACTTTCTTTAATTTTGAGGCCAAAGCTGCATTTTTTTAAATACAGAATATATGAAAATCAAAATATGAACATCTGGAATGAATTTTTTTTAAATCATTTTAAAACCTAAAATTTACCAAATTAATTTCTTGATTCTGCCCAAAGTTAGACGTCGAACATTATTTTCCTCAAAAACATTCTATACTAAATTACTTTCTCTGGGTTCTACAATTTTTTTTTAATGTAACATTTTGTGTTTGAAAAAGATGAAAATGTTTACAAATATTTTTTTAAAAAAAGTTAAAAAAAAAAAAAAAAACTTTCCCTTGCAGTTTAATTACTACACCGGAAAACAGATAAATTAGATTACCGTTGTTTGAACATGTTCTTAAAAATTTTTTTAAATAAATCTTTTCTTGTTTTTAATAAAAATCATTCTACTTTCTCTTTTCTTCTATTGCCAACAAGCCTCGGTAGCTCAGTTGGTAGAGCATCTCCCGGATAGGGGAAGGGTGTGTGGGTGCGAATACCACCAGAGTTATCCTTTTTGTTATTTGGGACACGGAGGTAGATAAATGCGCAGAATCAGGTTTTCCACATGTTCGCTTCATCTTCTACGGTTAATTACCATCGTGAGAGTCCGTATTGGATCCTCCTAATAGCTTTAATACACATTTGTGGAGTTTTTTTTTCAAGTGCATATGCCGTTTTCTAACGTAATTGGAGTTTTGAAATGCAATTGCGAAACACGGACGGACGCGCAGAAAAAAATAAGAAAATAACGATGGTGACTTGCTTTAACAATTTCTATTTAATTACTTTTCAATATGGAGAGCAAACTTTGAAGCAGAAACACTTCCATTCGGCGTCTTAAAAATTGAAATTAAAAAATCTAGTGCAGATCCTTATTAATGAATTACACTAAAACGATAATTACAAAAATCTAATTACAATTACATTTAATTACAAATACTTTTAACTACATAGTGAAAACAACATTAGATCTAGAAATGACCTGTTTCCTTTTGTTACATCCAAAATTGAAAACAATGTATTGTGAGTACCTCCTGGGGATGACTCGCTTACACTAGCAGTGACCTGGTCCAGTACCCTGTTGTACCACCTCATCGAATCCCGAAGGACGGATGATAGTGGCTCTGGATGAACACCGTCTCCCAAATAGAAATAATCAACACATAGGCACACCGACTTGTGAGTATTGTTTTTCTTGTGCTCAAACTCCTAACGCCCTACTCTTCAGTTGGAACTCCTATGTGGACGCGTTACAGAGAGGAGCTCACGAGGCCAGAGCTCCTCTTTCCTCCAACTCTAGAACCCAACTCCTCCAACTCTAGACCACTCAAGCCCTCTTACTGGAGATGACCTTGAATGACCACCTCTTAGGTTGAGTAGTGTGAGGTTTATTCCCGAGAATACACCTTACATGTATTCGGCATCGAAAACCAGATTTAAGAAATCGTTTAAAAATTTACTCCTGCTGCGCCTGCATGCATGCTTTTAGAACTTTCGGCAGAATTTTGGCTAAAGCGCTTTAAAATGCTCTATACATTATATGCGGGTCGTAAGCACGGTGACGACGGGAAAATGCTTCCAGTTGTACTTGCAACAAATGCTGATGAAAAATGTGAAGAAGTGCCACATCAGGAAAAAACAAGTAAATTTTTGTGCTTTTAATGCCCATCTATTGGAGATGGGCGAGGAGGAAGTGCGGAAGGGGTTTTGTGCAACCACCGTTACAGACAGAGGAAAGGGGAAAGTACGGAATACAAAATTTACAAATATCAAATGGCTTAAGGGTTTAGAAATCGAACTTATTTTTAGAACAACACCTTCTTAACAATTTTTGTTTTCCTCTAGAACCAAATTTATCTAGTAAATATGACCGCCGATGTGGTGAAGCACATCAAATTGCACTCGAACCCATTTCCGCTTCCATCAGTCACCAAGCGTCTTTTAAGCTAAGTAAGCAAACCGCTCAAGACGCAGGTTTAAGAGTCGACCTTTGACCCCACTTGACCACATGGAGGTCAATGAACTTTTTTTTACACTTTCTGCAGAGGATTGATGATTCCGGACATGATGTCCTTGAGGGATCCGCTTCCATTGTTGAGGAGTACAATACTGGGGCACTTTAGGGACGTTTCGCCACTGCTCGCGCGTCTTAGCACGCTTCCGCAAACGCATTCCCATAAGTAACCCTCTCATGGCTCATACGTCCTCAACATTTGAAATTGGTTCAGTATTGAAAAAAAATTAGAAAGTGTTTCTTTTAATTTGAAATTAAATTTTATTCTCAATTAACTAATTCCAATTAAATAATGTCTAAAGAGGAACACAAATTTCAAACAATTAAATACTTGAAACTACAAACTGTGAGGATACAGAAACTGGACAGCAGAAATTGTTTTAGCAAATATCAAATCAAAGGAGTAAATGGTGGCCAGTGTGTTCAAAATTTTCAAAAAGAAATAAATTGCACAAAGAATAGATGCAGTGATTGGATTACTCTAAATTAAAAAAAAAATTAAAATTACTTTTTTTTTTAAATCGAGCAAAATCAGAAGCCAAACTAGTTGCAATGGAATTTTTAAAATAGTTTCTTCAAAATTCATTTGTTGTTTAAAAAAAAATAGCATGCTTACAGTGTCTGAAAAGTGGTTGAACTTGCTTTAAGTCTTGTTTGAAGTACACTTCCCAATTTGCCAAATTACATTTCTAAATTTCTGACAAAAATTGAGGCCGATTGTTCTTTTCTCAAAAAAAAGTATAGGAAAATATATAGTTTAGGTTAAAACAGTAGCGTTGGTGTTTTCCATGTATTATCATAATGACGCTATTTTTAATGTTTCTACTGTGTGCGTGCGTGAGCTCTGCATCAATATTCAAGGGGGCAGGGTTGGGGGTTGATTCTTGGAAACATTGGCTTGAAACTATGTTTTTAAAAACGTAAAGTGAAATTAAAACTAGCTAAGCTAGCTCCCTTCCTAGAAGAGGAGAGCTCTTGTCCATTTACTAGCTTGTTTGGCTGCGCTAAGTAAATATTTCTTAAATAAAAAAATGTTTTTTTTTGCTCACAGTTCATATATTACCCATAATTTCAGGGAAAATATAGATTAGCACGTTAAAGGTATGTTGTTTGAATCTGTTCTTTAATTTTACAATATCATTCAAACTTCCAATTTTTAAAAATAATCTAAATTTCTTCCAGGTTTATTTCCTTTGGGGAGAAATTGGCGAAGTAGAGTGAAAGTCAGCTCTGCGTACAAATTATTCATTTTCTCCAGGATACTCTCACAGAAGGAAATATGCACAGAGAATTCAGTACAAATTGATCATCTGTCAGTTCAAAAAATTCAATTCATTTTTCCCCTCTTCAAAATTTTCAAATGGAATGAGATGAATTTTCAGAGTAGGTAGAAAAAAAAAGGTGGTAAACGATGAAAATTCAAAAAATGTTAACTAATTAACTTAGTAAATTAACTCATTAAAAAATTAAGTGTCAGTGTTGCCTAGTAACGCAACTTGACCCAGCAGGTACAAATCTTATAGGGAAGAAGTTGGGCGTGGGGCAGCTAATTGAAGACGTAGTCAACAGCGATACTACCGCTCGCATAGACGTCCCTCCTCGCGTAAACAAACACTTCGTGGAATAGTTAGCGAAATAATTTTATTTAACTAATATCAATTAACAAATTAAATAAATAACTTTTAATGAAAAGTACAGATATGAATTTTAAACTTTCAAACAAATAAAACGTGAATATCAACGCGGGTTACGTCGATGTCTAAACTTTAACGCTATCGAATATTCCAGCAAAAATCAATGCAAAGAAGTAAGTGGTGGCCAGCTTGTTCAAAAATCAAAAAATTAAATGCACACAAATCAGTATCGAATTAGTTACTTACCTATACGAGAATATTTTGAGGCTGGAAGCTGTTTTTTTTCCGTAAATTTCCTTATCTCTACTTCAATTTTTGAAGTAGATTTGTTCCGTGTAGAAAAGGAAAAAATACGTCCACTTTGTTAGGGGTGGTTGAAGCTACCTGACATTAAGACTTGTATGCAACATTACCTTCCGTCTGACATCATTAACAGCAAAAATAACCTAATATAAATAATCTAAGCCTAACGTAACCTTTTAAAAATCTAACATGAGCTTAAACTACAACTGAATAAGAACAAAATAAAATTTAGCCGCAACTGAAAAGGAATTGAATAACACATAACCTAGGAAAACTCCAAAAACATTTATAGAAACCTAATTTTATAACATACCTAGGTGTAACCCCAGACAAATGAAAAAACTAAAGACAAATTAAAACTCACTACTCAAAAAATAAAATTATATATTCAAAAATTTAAGAAAAATGTTTGTTTTGAGATTCGTTCAAGCTTCATGACAAGAATGACCCCGAATTACAAATCTTCATCTACAAAGCCATCAATCTACAAAAAAAATTCAAAATCATAATCATAAACATTACTTAGTATAAACCTATGCCAAAGTTAAGTATTCTACCAAAAATATAAACCAAAAGATAAATGGGGCCTACCACGTTCGGTTTAAAAAAAAGACAAAGAAAAAATATTGGTTATTTCAAAATGCATTCTCAGTATTTCAGTATTTTTAAAAAGTCAAAAAGATCCAAATCCAAAAAAAAAATCCAAATCAAATTGCGTTTCCGGTATTGCGTTTTAAACGATTTTTAATATTTTGAAGCCGAAGTTTTCAAAGAAAAAAGTCAAATATTTGTAATTTAATTAAAACAGATTAATTAAAAAATAATTTGTTCAAATATTATTGCTTACTTCCCGCAATCTTTAAGCATTATTTATTTATTATTATTTGATTTATTATTTATTGAAGAATTCAATGCAGAGATGCTTCTACTACTTTTGCGGTCTAAATTCATTTACACACACATTTTCACGTTAGGTAAACTTTTTTAAATTGTACATTTTATAAAATAAAATAAAGACTTTTCAAAACATTTCTGATCGATGAAAAATGCTAATAAAGAAAGTGAAAGTCGGTCATAAAAGTTTCGCATTATGTCCAACTAAAATATTGACTTAAGTTAAATAACTGCTTGAATTGGTGACTTGATGAATATGAGATGAACAGATATACAGAGAGTTTTTTAAGTTTTGGTCAGCTTCCATTGCAGTGAAGGCGAAAAATAATGTGAAATTTGCATACTTTGATCAAAATAATTTGCATAAACATTATTATAGCAGCAGATGTCAAGGTTGTCAAGTGTCAAACTTTGCATATTTAATGCAATTCATTAATTTCTTAAAAATGCGTCACGAGAACGCGGGAAATTTGGATTCCTAAATACGCTCACAAGTCTATTTTCTTTCACTTTCTTTCTTTCAAGAAACAAAATTTTAAGTTTTTTTTATATTGTTGAAAACTTATTTTAAAAACATTGTTTTAAATAAATCAACAAAAATAGTTTTTGAAAAATTTGCAACCAATATTTTGAATCTTTATTTATCAAATTTTGGGACGTTTTTCAACCAGAATGCTAACGTTTTTCACCAGAAACTCTAACGTTATTTACGAGAATTCTAAAGTTTTTTTTTTTTTTGTAAAATTTTGTAACATTTTCTTTCCTTTTCGATCAACATTCGATTTTTTTTTACAAGAAATTGAAGCGTAGGCATTTGTCGGACATTTGGCCTAAACTGCTTGCCATGTTTCAATCAAATTTGCTCTGAAAAAATTGCTGACGCTTTTTTTCTTCTGTTTTTCAAAACAAAATATGCAAAACATAGCTGAAGTACAATGCCGGTTGTAAATTGGGAAGGTTTACTAAAGGGAAATCAAATGAGAAATCAGTTAGCTAGTCCAAATTTACCTTTAAAATCGCTGAATTTTAAAAATATTACCCTGAATATGACTGTTCCACATTTTAAGCGCAATGGTTTTGAAAATCTGTCAGTGAAAAATTTCTCGAATTCATTCGAATTTCATTCAGCGCCTTTCCAAGCATCACACCTACCTTCAGAACAATTTTCCTGGGACGCACAAACGCGCTGATCGTTTTGTTTGTCACCGTTCAGCAATTCTCAATTCCAGAATTTCAAGAATTAAGCCCCATTCTGAATTTAAATAAAAAAGGATCTAAATTAAATTTTTACCAAAGTGGGTAAAATAAAAGTTTGTTTAAATTTCCATGTGTGCGGAACTCAAAATATTGGTGACCAAAGTCTCCGTCAACTTCCGTATTCAAACGTTCTCACTCCGCTAATTACATTTCGATCTTTAACTAACCATATTTATTTACAATAAATTTTATTTACAATTGAAAGTAAAACAAATAAAAGCTAAAACACAACATATAGTTTCGCTCCGTTTGAGGGTTTTGACAAAAAAAAATTTAGTTCTTTTGATAATATTTTGGTTTTCAAACTCCTAACGTTCAAGCTGTTTTGAATACAAAGAAAAAGTTTAGTATAATTTTTTTATTATATTAAGCCAAGCTAGCTCAATCTATGACTTGGGCATTAGGATTAAGCGCTGAAGCTATCAAGTACTGTAGCCAGCGAAGACTTAAATAAATAAATAAAATACTGTCCCAGTTGTTTGAAAAATTTGAATTTTAAAACAACTTTTTCAGACGGATGCGCTGTACACAGATGGCACGGCGACTAACGAGCAGCAGGAGCTGGAGAAAGTTTCGGATTTCGATGTGCGCCTATTTGACGAAGGAAGGGATTGGCTGCGACATTGTCGTAAGGGATGCGCTTCCAGCGATTATTCACATTATATTAAGCAACCACATGTGTAACTGTGTCCACTGTATCACCTGGAAAATTAAAGTTTCACATGACTTGTGTATTATAATAAGTAAACGACGCTAGGATAAGTAAAAACAAGTTTTTAAAAAAAAAAGACTTTTTCCATTTTTTTTTACATCCCTCTTCACCTGCAATCTGTAAAAGTATGTGAATATAAAAAAAATAGTGCAGTACGTGTTTTTTTTGTTATATTCCGCTTAGAATGCACTCGTCTGCAACTTGTTATCCTTTGTTGACTCTAAAGAAGAAAACTCTTCACAGAGAAGCAATTGTTTGAACTTGTTCTAAAAGTTTGTTTTTGAATCACACTTCAAATTCCAACTTAACAAATTACTCTTGTGAAAGTTTTATAGACTTTTATGTCGCTCAAAATTCTCACATATTACTAATAGTGGTAATTTAATTTGGCAATAGGTGTCTTCAGTCCCCCATCTTTCTTTTTTAATGTTCATGTTATCAATGTGGTACAATGTGGTGGACTCATTTTTGTGTTACATATCTCGCGAAACAGTTTACTTTTAATTAGCTTTAAGAAGCAAAACAAAGTTGAACAATTGTCCTGAGCACTTCTAATTTCTCACGATTTTTCAAGGGTAACAATTGAAACAATTATAACGTTCAAAAGCAACAATTCAAGAGTTTCACGGTTTTACGCCGTTCTATAATTACTAGAAATTTAGTACCGTAAATTTCCAAAACCTTCAGTTCGTACATCTTTTTGAATGACTTTTATATTTTCGGAATGTACAGAGACTCCTAAATTTAAGTCAATAGTCAACCTAATGTTGGGATCAAGTCAAGTTATACTTACACATTTGATGTAGAGTTTTACACTAGTACAAAACCGAAAAAAAAAAACAATTTTCGGTTTTGGGGTCAATTAGGGGTCGTCGATTTGACGAAGAATGGTCGGACTCCCCGTGCCCGTGAAATTTTTTTAGGTTTTAAATCTAAATTATACAGCGCATTTGTAGTTTTTTAATGCAATTGAAGTTTTGAAGTGCAATTCTAATTCCAAAAACCACGGACGGAGGGATGGATCGACGCACAGAAAAAATAAGAGAATTACTATTGAGAAAGGCCTAGATTTTCTGTTTTTTTTTTAAATTTTGAATGTATTTAAGAAATCCTATATACATCATAGCAGCTGTTCATATCCCGGGTTTTGTCAGATTTCCTAAATCTGCTAGTTTAGAATAACAATAACAACTGTAAGAAATCAAAATTTTACGTGTCTCGAGCAACATGTCCGTAAATATACGACATACCACCATTGACATTGCCCTCGGCTTCAGAATCCTAGCAACAATGAATCGTTAAAAATTAAAAAATAAATACTCCGTTAACAAAGTGCCGTTGTACAGCGCATTTTTAAACGGTACTCGTCCACTGTCCAAGCGGCGCATGGAATTTGTCAAGAAACTGAAGAACCACGCAAGCAAACTCGCACTCATGGAGAGCAAGGAAGGGATTGAGAACATTAGAAAAATGAACGCTTGAATTATGTTCCCCAAAAATACAGAAAAAACATTTTTAAACAATCAATTCAATCAATAAATCAATCAATCATTTTATTGATATTTGGCAAACCCAGATCAACATGTTAACATTTTTGTGTTACAAGAATACAAGAATAAAAGTAAGGATTACCAATTAAATTAATAGCTGGACACAGCATAAGTCCGCTTAAGTAGTATTAAAATTAATTGAGAAAATGGTTAAAATACAGAAACAATGAGGTCACATTATGATGGTAGTTATGATCAGGGTAATGGTTACAGATTGAAGTATTTGCTCACAACAGTTAGTACACAAATAAGATGATGAGAGCAAGGCTTGAGAAGCAGAGTCCAAAGCAAATGCACTAATGCCCTTGCAGAGTCGCAGGAACTGTTTGACTTTGTTAGAGCCGCGTCCTGTGCAATGACTCTTGACCAAGACCATGAGGAAATCACATCAAAAGCACACTGCTTTGGAAAGTCACGAGCTGGAGTGTCGGCCCACGGCATTGGATATGAAGACGTGGTACTTCTTGTACGTGTCGTGGTCCAGGCAGGTTGTAGTTAGGCAGTCATTTAATTGGTCGAAAACAGTTGTTGAAGGAGGAAATGAGAGACCGGTTGTAAGATTTGCTCTTTCTCGATCGCTTCGAGGGACATTCCATCAGGACGTGGTGGAATCATAAACGGGAACCACTACAATGAATTACAATTAAAACTTACGTTTAAGGTCAAGAAACTGTGGTAATTGTTTTCTTAGTACCCGACGCATGAATAATTTGGGTTTGGCGTCTTATAAATCAGATTAAAAAATAGTTATTAAAAATTGTAAGTTTTGAAAATGCTTGTTGTAGATAAAACGCTTTACAAAAATCGCTCTGTACAATGACGCGGATGGTTAGCGGTGGCACAGGACTCACTGGCAGTGAATGAGGAGAGGTCTGATCTGTCGTAGATGACTGCCGAATGCTTCCAGTAGTACTTGACAAATTGCTGTCGAAAACGTGTTTGGGGCGACAAAAGCGTAAGCGTGAAAAAATTTAACTTGTCACTGAAAACACCCTGAATAGAAGAAAAACAAAAGGAAGAGAGATAATGGAGACATGCGCCGCGATTTGAAAAGATTTCAAACATGTCGAGCATAAATTAATGACACTCCACCAAGCGCACCGTGTTTGAAAGTTCACTTTTTGCCCGAATGTAATCTAAAAAATAAATCAATAAATTTCTAAAATTTGTCAAAATTTGTCTAATTCTCTAAATTAAAAAAAAATCTTTTTGAAACTGAAAAAGCTGAGTTAAAAATTGTAGTAAAGGCCTTGTAAAAACACAATGTAAATTGGCACTAAAACATGGAATAATTAATGAAATTTTGAAATAATTTAACGAAGCTGTGAAAAAAATAATTCAATTTTTCCAAACAAAATAGTCCAAATTTCCAAATTTCCAATACACTGATGCACACAAAATTTACGCTCATCAAGCAAGAGTTCGGAAGACATCCTCCATGCCACCGCGCATTTTCTTTTATTCTTTTTTTCCTATAAAGCGTTTTTTGTGAGCATGGTTGTTACAACCATGCTCACAAAAAACGCTTTATAGGAAACGGCGGTAACTTTTAGTTCGACCCGTCGCTTGCGGTCGATTATGAAGGTGTTGCGACCACTGTTCTGCGTAAAGATGGCTACGGAATTTCAAACATACGGCATTTTTTAGCGAGACACTCTATCTCCTCTGTGAAAATTTGGAAAAGCAGGTTAGAGGTTAATTTCCTTAATTTCTCCATTTAAATATGATTATGATCAAGGTACATTGTAGAATTTTTACTTATAATTTTGATTGATTAGATTGAAATGATCTGTAAAGCTTCAGACAGGGATCTCTACGTCGAGTAATGCACGGCAGCTCTATAGTGGCCAAACATGTAAATTTGTTAACTACCTCACAAATTCTTAATGATAGCTAGTTAATTTAATGCTAATTAGGTTAAATAATTAGAAGGTGGGCCACGGTCTCTACATCCTGTGTCATCAATTTACGGTACTTTTTCCAGGACCAGATACAAGGTGAGTAAGGTCAGTGATTGGGAAATTTCGAAATTCTAAATATTGGGAAGTTTAAAATTTCGAAATTTGAAACTAGGTTATACGAAATGTTAGAAAAAAACTTTTTTTGTGTTTCACATATTGGACAATAAAGTTTAAAACTTTCCTTGTGTTCTAAATATTGTGTTGCAATTTGCGTCCAGTTTTATGTCATATATTTCTAGTTATATTTTCTCAAACATTGAAAAATAAAAACGAAATTCACAAAATTCTATGATAGGTGAACCACATTAAAATGAAGAAAGCGGAAGTCGTTTGTAAAAAAGGTCTCCTAACTCCCTTGTAAAAACTTAAGTGTAGTTCCCCCGTCGTCCTCGCAAACATTTCTTGGTCGAGTAAACATGACTTGTAAAATGTACAGAGGTATTTTTTTTAATTTTGCCTGGTTGTCCTGCAGTGAAAGCGGTGAAAATTGAATAACTTGGAGAAAGCAACCGCAATATAATGTATTCCTCTTGCTTCCTTCACTCTCTCCTTCACTTTCTCTTTTGCCAGCAATTAGAGGAGAAAGTAACAACACTTTTCTACGTTGGCGTTGTAACATTATCTTAAATTGATAAATTAACGAATTTGCATAGTTGATATAACCACAATAAGACAATGTTGTCTTTGGAGAAAGTTCAAATAACAAAATATTGTGTTAATTTCTTTTTTTTTCTTTTTTTTTTATGAAACTTCGTTTCAAAACAGTTTTAAATTTTCATTTTCATCGTTCAGCGATTTTAAAATCAAATATGCTGACTTACAGCACCTATTCTAAATTATGTATTTAGGAATGACAAAATAAACTAGAATAGCGGACCTTCAAAGTCACAGACCGAATTTTTCGTATCTTTTAACGGAAAGTGACCACTTAAACAATTTCTCCGTCCTAGAACGAGCCTGCTCGATTAATTAAATAAAAGCCAATTAACATTAACTAACTAATTGCTAATTAAGGTGACTTGCCTTTTATTCATTTCTAAAAGTGTAGCCTACTACCATGTATAAAGCTTTAAAATTTTGAAATTTAAACAAATTTTATACTCTATTTCTCAAATTGATTGGTTTATTTCGGCGGAGAGGCGACTGTCAATGTCGTGTCCGTAAGCTTCGCATCCAAACTCTTTCATTCCGTTAATTACAGTGCGGCCTGTAATTAATTAACTAATCTAATTAAAGCTAATTACTTTTAATTTAACATAACTTTGTGTTAAACTATCACATACTAGCCGTAGTTTTCGCTTCGCGAAAACAATATACAGCTAGGGTGATTCAATACACATCACATATGTCGTTCCATGCAAAAGTTGGCTTTGACCTCGAAATGTTATTTTGACGTCAGGGAGTCAATTTGCGGGCGTTTGGGGCCATAGAGACGTTTTACTTTTTTCACACGCGGCTATTTCGCCTGCATGCGCATGTGCAAGTAGAAGAACCCATTTTATTAATTAAATGTACACTGGCGCTAACCTAAATCGACCTAACCTAATTTTAATTAAAAATTATTATTAATTATTAATTATATCCAACAAAAGAGGTGCTTCTTCTCCTCTCAAAGGCGAAGACAAAAGAACAAGGGAAGATTCATAGTCAGAAACTTCAATTACTGGATTGGCAGAAAAAATGCAAAAAATCCTGGACGAATTTCGCGAATGGCGCCCAGTTATTGAAAAACTAAAATCCGCCGAATTTGGCCATTATGAACAAGTAACCAAAAAGTTGTCGATTGTCGACGAAGAGCTTGAAAAAATTCGGAAAAGTGCAATTGTGTCAAATATTATTATTCATGGACTTCCGGAAAAAGAAAACGAAACGCC
>JAQFYP010001597.1:0-14977 GCA_034694865.1 Bilobella braunerae
CTTAAATTGGTACTTTTTATTTTAAACGTTCATTTAAATCGAACAGTTACTTTGTGAGCAATAAGTGAAGTTTGAAGAGGATGAGTTAAAAAAGTAAAAGTTATTACTACTATTGGTCTAAGTTTGAAAGGGAGGAGAAGAGATGTTGATAGGAGCGATTCCTGACTCGAACTCATGATTACAAACTTCTTACCCCACAAATCCCAAGCGAAATTACTATATTGTACATTATTGAACTGGCCAAATGAAATTAATCAATTTAGAATGACCCATTGTACAAATATAACATCATTGGCGTCCTTTCTCCGCAAGTAAATTTTCTAAATTTACTAGAAAACGCGTTGTAAATAAATAATACCAACGCAAATGTACAATTTGAGAGATTTGTTAGATCTTTAGTTTTTACTGCGGCAAACGTTCCGAATAATACGGTGGAAAATGAATTAGTTCTATGCAAAAAGACGGCGATTGTAGCCAGTCGAAAAAAACTTCTCGAAATTTATGAACGCGCAAAAGGAAGGAGCGTGGAGGCATTGTATTTTGGCCAAGATGAATACTTAAAGCATTCTAAAGTGTGGGCGATGCAGTCAATGGGTTGGGACAGGGCTGGTACGCTTTACAAGCGTCTTCAAGCCAAAACGCATTCAGGAATTCACAATTGGCTTAATTCAAACGTTTCCTTAGATAGATTAATGTCTAACGTTTTACAGCCTAATGCGGAACGAATTTCCACAAAGAGCCACTTTGTATACTCTTTATTTGTAGTTTTTTTTTCCTCAACGAATTACGATTTTTTTTTTAGAAATATATAAAATTTTCATTATATTGGGAGAAATGAAAAACAACAGCCTTGATTTAAATAATAATTTCTAAGACTCTATCATATAATTAGTAGTATACTTAAAATTAATTTAATGGTGAAGTGTCGAGTGTGGAGTTGGAGAATTTTTAAATCCAGATTTAGAGATGAATTTAGCAAACAGGTAGAGGTCAGGGTCAAAGGTCTCAATACCTTTGCCCAGTCTCCATCAGCTAATTTTTTTGAAGATCTCAAGTGGTCAGTTTCTGTTTCTTGATTCTGTTTTCCATGTTCGTTTAGTCTTTTTTTTGAAGTTTAAGCTAATTAGTAGACCCTTCTAATATGATTAGATTATTATTTTCTATTTTAAATAAAGTACAACCTTGATCCCAAAAATCAAGAAAAGCTTTTCCATTTTTTGCCTTAGCAGAATTAAAATAATCAAACTTAATTAACTCACTAACTCTAATTTTATAATTAAGAATAGTTTGCTCTATGTCCAAAACAATATTACTATTTATATAAAATATAAACCTTTTATACAATATAATTGTTGCCAAAAAAATTAGATTATTTGCGAAGTTTTCGCTATTTATATTACATATACCGTACATTTTGTCTTTGGATTCCCCTTTGAATTTACTCTTCGAGAGTATCTCCCAAATAAATTCCCATAATTTGTTTGTAGAAACACAAAATATTAAATGTCGACAGTCAATGTTTTCTGAGTAACAATACGGACAGTACGTTGTATTAGTAAGTCCCATAATTTTTGCAACCTTATAAGTGATGAGAGATTTATGCCACATTTTCCAAATAATACTTTTTTCATTTAAGTTCAATTTTGACCCTTGTATTCTTTCCCATTTATTTGAGTTGATAAGGATTTTATCTTTATTTGACATTTTTTCAATACCGTATTTATATAAATAAAAGAACACATACTCATTTGAACAATTAAGTAAAACTCTTTCCCCTGTTAGAGGTGATATAATACTAAATGTCGTTTTTTTTAGTTCTCATAAATTGATCTCACTTTTAAGAACATCGATTTTCTTTTTTACATTTTTTAAGTCATTGCAAGTTTTGCGATGATGTGTAGCGGTTAAGTTCATTGATTCTAAATTGATGTCATTTACTTCTCCAATTACATAGGGTTTGATTTTTGAAAGGTTTGAAAAAGAATGTGGTGAAAAATAATTATGATTTTGAATCAATACTGAGTTCATTAGAATGTTTGTGGTTGACATAAAATTGATTTTCATATTATTATATAATTGGTAGTTTTCAAGAAAATTTTCCGCATCACAAACATTGTTCAAAAAAATCAATTGTGAAACAAATTTAGGTTTTTCCAAAAAGAAAGTACTTACTTCCTAAAGTAATCCTTTAACAAGTGCCCGGTGTTTAAAAATTAAGGATTGGACAATGGGGTTTTTTTTATACCCAAACCGCCTCTATTTTAAGGTAAATAAAGGAAAAGTTCTTTAACCCATGTGCGTTTACCTTCCCAAATATATTTTACAATTCGCGATTTTAAATTTGGTAAAAAAACTGACGGAGGGTTTAGTACCTTTAATTGAAAATACATCGTTGGTAAAATAAATGTGTTTAGAATTTGAGCTTTGAAAAAAATACTCAAATTTTTATACTTAACCTTTAGATCATTAATTTTGGTATCAATTTTGAATAGGCAGTCTTCCCAGTTTTTGTCTTGGTTACCATGAAAAATACCCAAAATTTTTATTTGGTTCTCTACTCTTTTATAAGGTAGATTTAAAACTTTATTTTTAAAGCTTCCAAACAATAAGTATTCGCATTTTTTTTATTTAACAGAGATTCGGAATAATTACTAAAGGTATTGAATTCGGTTTGTACCACATCAAATTGTGAAACTTCAGAGATAATCACAAAAGTGTCGTCTGCATATGCAGAAATGTTTGTTAAAGGATAATTTTTAAAAGGAGGTCTTTTTATTTCAAGTAGTTTTTTATGAGTAAAAAAAAGAAAGGGTTCAATGGATAATATATATAACAGGGATGCCATTGGATCGCCTTGTTTTGCTCCTTTTAAAACAGGGATTGGAGATGTGATACGTTGACCAAAGTTGGTTTGGACATATGATTTTTCATATAACATAAATATTATGTTAATTATCTCTATCGGAAAATTATAGACCATTAGTAAATGTCGTAAATACTTATGTGATATATTATCAAAAGCTGACTTTTGATCAAGTGCTAGTAGAGCAAAATTATTATCAGAATTTAAATTTTCTTCCAGGAAATTATGGTTGTCAAAAATACTTCTGTCTGTAACATTACATGTATGGTAAGGCCCAATTAACGTAGGAAGCAAACCATTAATTCTGTTTTTTATTACGATGGAGAAAATTTTATAATCAAAATTAGATAGGACAATAGGTCTCCAGTTTTCTAAGTTTTCTGGATTATTTTTTTTTAAAATTAATTTAATTAGTCCCATTTTGAAAGTTTGAGGTAAACAACCCATTGTTATAGCTTCTCCAAAAAGCCAGAAAAGGATATCTGTGAACTCATCTTTGTATACTTTATAAATTAAAGATGTTATTCCATCTAGACCAGGCGTGGAGTCCTCACTTATTTCATCTATCGCTTTCCAGATTTCTTTCTTTTTAATTGGGAGTTTTAAAAAATTGTAACTGTTTTGCTTCAATTTTGGCATTTTAGCCATATAATCGCTAAAACCCAAACGGTTCGTATCACTTATCGAGAATTTATTTGCAAAGAAGTCAAAAACAATCTTCGCCTTCTCTTGATGATTTAAATTGGAATAAACAGAACTAATAGATAGTTCCTCATTAAAATTCGTTTGTTTTCTGGGGATTTTTTCATATTCAAGAATAGATTCGGCGCTATTCATGTAGCGTTTAAAAAATTCCTTATGATTATTTTTGAGTTTAACATTTAACTCTTTTAAATAATTGATATCATTGAAATAGTTATTTTTACTAACTTTTGTAGCGAACACTTTAATTTTCCATTTTAGTATTTCATACTTTTCGAAACTTTTATCATTGTTAATGAAAAGGTTTAAGAGGTTTTTACATTTCACTTTAAACTCTTCGTTTTTAATTAGGGTGTTTTTAAGTATATATCTTTTAAAGTTTGTCTGTATGTTTAAGTTAAAGCATGATCTAATAAGCATGTGGTCTGAAAATGAGGGGAGTATCTCAGATTTAGTAAGAAATTTGCAATTTCTTAAATTGGTGTATATTCTATCAAGTCTAGCAAACGGTTTACTAGGGTGGTTTCCACAATGAGTAAACTTAACCGTGTTAGGGTACATATACCTAAAAGTATCTACTAAATTATGATTTTCATAAAGACTTGAATTGAATTGTTTTATCAGATCAGTTCTATTTGTTTTTCTGTTTTGGGAATCTAAAAATACGTTTTCTACAAAATTCCAATCTCCACAAACTATAAATTGATTCTGATTATTTGCTGTAAGATTTTGGTTAAGTGAGTCAATTAATACTTTTGAGTTTGCTACATCATAAGGAACATGTACATTTACTACTGTGAATTTAGAATTCAGAAGTTCAAATGTGACTGATTGAGATTTAGAAATAATTAAAGTTCTGTGTTCTATAATTTTTAGTGTATTAGAAATCAGAATAGCGGTACCAGTGAAGCTAGTAGTTGCTTCATTATAAAAACAGATGTAGTTAGGGATTGTGAGAATCGTATCATATAGCGGATTTATATTCGTTTCTTGTAAACAAATTATAGATGGTTTGAATTTAGATATTATTTTCGATATATTTGTTCTTGATGAAAGGTTTTTAAGTCCTTGGGTATTTAATGAGAATAACCATTTTTAGAAGTAATTAAGAAGAAAGAAACACATAATAATAGCTATTGTGTAAAAAGTGTTACCTGAGGGTGCATCACAAAAATTTTGCTAGTTGTTCGAGCTTCGGTCTTAATAGTGGGTTTGAAGTGGGAGTGACTTCATTTTTTAAGTTGACAATCATTTTTCGGAGGTCAGGCAGCGGGCAGGGAAGACTCTTTTTTAAAATTTCCAGTGTTTCAACTTGCATAACTTTAAATCCCAGATACTTCTTAAAGAATTTCGAGAGTTGAATATTTGAAATAGGTCCTTTAAGATCAATATCTTTCCATGAATCATAGTTGTCATCAAAAGGCTCCTGAGCATCCTCATTTTCAGAACTAGATTCTGTATCGTTTTCAGTTTCAGATATTTCTTTCCTGGAGGTGATAGGGGACTCTTTCGCCGTTTTGTCTTTACTCGTGGAAACTTTGAGAATCGGATAATGAGATTACCCTGGTCACGTGCAGCAGGACCCTTTTTAGTCACAAGTTTTCGTCCATCTTGATCTTTAGGTGATTTTTTCTTTTTCCGTTTTTTCAAAACAGTGACAAAGGAATCAGAGTTGTTTAGTTCTTGTCTTTGATCAGAATCTTGTAATTGGTCATTTGAGTCCAATTTAACTTCAGAATAAATGTTATCTCAGGCTTGAGATAACATGGTAGTAGTTAGTCTTTGAGGTAGAGAGCGTTTCAATGTGTGTTCTTTTTCAGCGCTGACTAGGTGAGGAAAGTTGTCGATTGATTTCTCAATATTTTTGTTGTTTTTATCATTAACAGGCCGATCATCTTTTTCCTTTAAACGGCACCTGCTCGACAAATGGTAAGGCTTATCACAATTAAAACACCGCTGGGATACAATGTCACATGAGAAGATGTACGACTTAGACTCGTAAATCAATTCAATTTTACGCGGTAGCTTATCCTTGGTTACAGACAATTCCATGATCGCTTCTCGAGAGAAGGTAAAGATGTGTTTAAATTCCACACAATTGGTAATCTTACCTTAGTTTTCACAATATTTATAACTTTACCAAAAGGTGCCAACGCCTTCTTGAAATCAGATTCAGGAATAAACGGTGGTACGTTTTTGAAGTAAACCTTAGTATTTACTCTGACATACGGATACATCGGAGTAGAGATGTTGGGTCCTAGTTGTAATGTTCCCATGGAGACAAGTTTAGCATAGGCTGACTCTGACTTAAGAAAAAATAAATACAATTTTGAAAACATGAAATCTGCATATGTAATATCATTTGCATCGATGTAACATGTTACACATTGTAACATGTCACACGGCCTAGTTGAACCAACAATGGGAATCACAATTCCAAAATCAAAATTTTCAATATCAGAGGTACCAGATTCACCCATAGTTTGACCTTTATCATCTTGAGTTACATCGACTTCCATCCTTCACTCTTGCTGCTGGAGCTATATGTTAAGAAGTGGTCTTTTCAGACGTTGATTTTATAGTGATAAGTGTAACAATATAATACAAAAATTATATGCACTGGAAGACGAAGTATCGTTCTTCACAATCACTCTTACGCTTAGTTTTTATTTTTGTTTTGAACAGTTTTAAAAAACTGTTTAAAAAACAGCGAGAACTTGTAGAACCTACCAAGTGGAACTTCCCGCCCTTTTTTTAGTAGTGTTTAGTAGTTTTTATTTGTAGTTTATGGAATATTTATACTCGTATCGCTTTCAGTATGCGTTGGGGAGGCAACTGTGATCTTTGGTAAATCTATTCGATTTATGCATAAATCAACTGTGGTTTGGCCTGTGGTTAAGTATTTCACAATTAATTAGTTACAGGTATATAATTTAAATCATTTATATGAATTCAAGTTCATGTCAAGTTTGTATATAAATCCACGTCATTGCAAGCCCAGGGTCTTTAAGCATATTTACCCAACAAGTATTTTCCCGACTTTGCTCATTTCCCACTCGTTGCCAATATCGGTCCAACAGTTTTATTGGCGACACTCCATATATCAGCCCGATAGTTTGAAATTAGAATTGGTTTTTTTTTGCCGTCACATTCCTGCCCTTGACTCGACAATTTTGAAAAAAGTCCCTATAAGTCTGAACGACACTTTACCACCAACTTATTTATGTTCTCTGGCAAGGTAAAGTTTAACAATTTATCACGGCAAACGTTTTAAATTACACCTTATTTTAAATTGGTTTAAGCGGAATTGCTTTTTTTTTGGCAGAATTGAGCCTAAAAGTATTAATTAACACGATTATTAGACGAACTCAAATCATCAAAATCTCAAGTTACTACCGGTGACGCTTCCAGAAAACACGTTTTGGTAACATTTATCGCTTAAAACTTTCGATCCCAACAATTGTTTGCTATTCGGGTTAGGTTGTACAGTGTACTCCAGTTAAGCTAAATCTGGCGGAGAACCCTTAAGTGGTTTATTTTATCCTAAGGTTAGCTTATTTGAATATTGTGTAAAGTTATTTAGCTCCCTTTAAACACATTAGTAGATCCAAAATTGACTTACTTTGACTAATGAAAGCACTCAGAGTCAAACAATGTGTAACCTTGATCTGTTTAATATTGTAGCCAGTTTTTTTTTTAAATTTAAAGTCAATCAGTGGACGTGCTTAATTTTCTCACAAGCGCAGCACGCAAATAATTTTACAGTATCTAATTCTCCGAGTAATGAGTAATTTTTCAATTTACAAGTCGTACTGTAAACGTCTTTCAAACTTTAAAAGCGTTAAAAAAATGAGAATACGTCTCCCCTAGTTCAACTTTTAAATATTTTTAGCAAAAAATATTGATTGTTTAGTTTATCCGGGATGCATTTTCCAAGTTAACCAGTGTTTTAACTTATCCGGGTTTAGCATACCCGTATGATATGTCTGAAAACGGAGTGCCACCTTAGCTTAGGCAGAGTGGACTGTGGTAGGTTATCAAATACCAAACTTCAACAGCAGTAGGGCATTGGAAACAAACTGCCGAAATTTTGTTGATTGTTCATGCCAGCGCTAGCAACTAAAAGCGATCGGTTGTTCTGAATTATGTATTATTATTTGTCGCGCCTACAGAATTAGGTTATGGGAATAAGTAAATTTTGAAAGTAAATTTGCAAAATAAAACATGTATCAATTTTCTAAATTTGTATTAAAAAAACTTGCAAGTACAATAGAATTAATTTATCTACAAGATGCAAGTTTTTCCAAAAAATTGAAGCGACAATTTTTAACTCGGAATTTTGTTTAGATGCAATTCTAGACGAGTGGCTCCCACTGCCCACAATATAAATTGATAATGGCGCTAAAACAAATTATAGATTCAGTAGCTTAGTTCTTAACACCTGAACGTGAATAACGGGCTCTCTAAGTTTTTGGCCTGAATTTCCCTATTTTTGTTTAAACTATGAATTATCCAGAAGACACTTGGCATAAAATTTAGGCCAGGAGACTTAACGAAGATAAATATGGTACTCCCATCTTATGACGGGTTGTTGAGCAAGTTTTTTATTATAAACCGGACGTCTTAGAAAAGGGAAATAAACAGAATGTACATAACCTTGCAACTTTAGAAAGATATATACATTAGATAAATAAACTCTTGCTCATTGCATGAATTCACTTATTCAGATTTGTAGGCATTTTGTTTGTATTTCTACTTTTTAACTAGTGACTCGTGAAACCGTAATGTTAATTTATAGAATTTAATGTAAGCAGAGGGAAAGGGTACGTTATTCTCTCCTGGTAGGTAGGGTAATGGTAAAATGAAGGTTATCTTGTTAGCATCAAGAGATAGCATTTGGAATTTCCGAAAAATAAAATACACAGTTTTGTATTTCACAATTCAAGTTTTTTCTAATCCGGAAAATTTTGTATTTTGTTTATCAAAATAAAACAAAAAATAAAATAGTTTTCAGCTGTAAAATAATCGTAAAAGCATCCTAATGTGACTACTTTAACATTTGACGTAACCTCTACAAGTTTTCAACCATTCATTGCTAGTTAAATGTTTAAGGAAGAGACTTAAGGAAGTATGCTGTCTCTAAAAGCTTACCTACCATAAATTGGCTATCTTCCAGGAGCACAGTAACACAATTTGTTGGGAATAAGGGTTTGGATTGAAGGATTTGGTATGCAAAATTAAATTTGAACGTTATGCGAGTAAACTGGCACAAAATAATTGGATGCCTCTAGAAGCTACAATTGTTCGCTAATTGGATATTTTTTTTCGGAAAATTTGGATTTGAATTAGAAAATTTTCCAAACTAGATTAGGCTGATTTTTTTTGCTGAAAACAAGAATGACGGCGTAGGCGGTTCTGAAAATGTAATTCAATGAAATTTTTTGCACGGGGATTTTTTTTCTACGTAGCCTTTTCTACAATCTCAGATCTCCCGTGCTTTAGAAATAATATTAAAATACAACAATATATTGAAATCCCGAACCAATTATTGGTTAATTAATTAGATTACCCTAGTTTTCAAATTTCACTCGGCTACACGATGTAACACTTGTTTGTCACTTTAAAACAAAATAAAATTAAGTATTAAACAATTAAAGTTGTTCGAAATCAGATTTAGGTTTTTCTCTTGTCGACAATTATAAAGCATTATTTTCATCTGATTAAAGAATACGGAATTTATAAAAATTTGACAAAATGTTTTACAAATCTTAGTTTACCGTTTGATTGCAAGTTCACCAAAATCAGAGTGTTATAATTAATAAAGCCCGCTTTTTTAAATTAAAATTGAGTTTTTATTTAAAGTCTCATTTTGAATATTCAAACTATTGCAATTTTCGGTGACCATAATTTTCCTGAATAATTGTGATTCTGGGTACCCAAATTTAAGAATTTAATGCTTAGATTTTGTTTATCTTTACAAAATTTCTCGGTGTAAAATTCTTCGTTATATGCAACCTTCTTGACCCGTGGCAATCGCTCGCAAACTCCTTCATAAGTTTTCCTAAAATTTATCTGTCTAAATTTTTGAAGGATGCGAAGAAAGCAAACAGAACCATCCTTGACAGATTTTTTTGCTAATTCCAGAATAAATTACTAATTTTAATGATATAATTGGACATTTTAATTTGACGTAAATGTATATTTATTACATTATTTTTCACTAAAAGGTAACAAGTTCAATAAAAACATTAATCATTAAACTGACATTTCGTAAAAAAGATTGTTTCAACTAAAACGGGTAACTTACTCCTAATCTATCTAGAAATACAATTGCCTATCCGCCATACGCTTAACGTAAAGTTTGGTATAAATTATGCCCTTAACGGGAACTGAGAACATAATTAAAACAGTATTGTCTGCTCGAAAATTGAAATGAAAGTCATTTGTGGTTTACTTGTGGTGATATCCCTCTTCCAATTATCAGTGGCAATAAAAATTGTCCGAGTATTCTGCTTTGAAGATGACACAAAGAATACGACAAAATTTATTACAGATGGAGCAGGTAAAAATCTTGGAGTAGAAGTCTACGAGCGGTTTCACGTGGTCGTACAAGATTCCCAAGTAGTTAATGATGTGTAAGTGATAAAAATTTTAACTTGTTGGTGCAATATAATATTAATAACAATACTTTTCCAATTTAACATTTTACAATAGAATTACTATTGTTGACCGTGATAACTGGCCTCGTATTGTTGGAGATACCACCGGAACACTACGAAAGATCCCAGAAGTTGGCTTGAAAATTCTCGCCGGAACGCTGGCATCGAAACTGAAACTTTCTTTAAATGACAAGAGCCTTGCCGACGCCGCTACAATTATTTACGAGGAAGAGATAAAAGATCAGCCAGGAAAATTTCAGCATTACGAAGTAGAAGTCATTGATTGTACTTCAAAATCTGTTTCACTATTCGGGTCTCAAGTGGAGTATACTGTAAAACTTCGTTTTAAGAAGCCCGTTCCCTCGCCTGACAAGTTGACAATTTCATTAGTCAACAATCCCTTGGAGAATGGCATAGTTCCTTCGGAAGTTCCTGGGGTGGAGGCACAATTTGGCAGAGAAGTGGTTGGACTACCTGTAACATTTTTGGACATGAATAAATCAAAGCTAACGAGGGACTGGAATAGGCAAGTCTAAAGGCATAGAGAATGCATCAGTCTTTTGTATATATATCGTACATATTTTTAAATTACACCTCCTCCACCAACTACAGCTATGTTTTTAATATGGTCAGCGATTGCCTATTAACTTAAAAAAATAAGCAGTTCCGACTGGTCGTTGGAGTAATTCTGCTAACACTTTTTTGTACAGGAAAATGTATTTAATTGAAATACCGCAGCTATCGGTTACTAAAGACAAAATTACTGAAAATTTACGCAAAATCCCATTCTCGGGCAATTTTCATATTGACGAAAAGTTCTCAGAAGCATTGGTGTTCCGTATAGCAGTTGGAGGAAAGGGTAAAGTTAAAGGACAAGGAGAAGGTCAACTCTCTGTTATGCTCAAACACTTGTTTAGCACTAAAAAACAAGCAGGGTTCTTGGTTGACGGCGCTTGTGCTGCATAAACTAAACCATTGAATAACATGATTAAGATAAAACTAATATTTGAGGGTTACTACAGTAGAGTTTAAAATGTTAAATAAAAAGAAATAATTGGCATTCGAAGTATTTTCGTAATACTACTAATCAATCAATGGTTGCAATTGCAAATTCATATGGGAGAAGAATTGAATGTTGTCGTTCCTTTGCAGCAAATTAATGTTATTAAGTCAGTAATTTTGTTACTGCAAAAGTGATTAAGTTAATTTCAGAAAACTGAAACCTTTCTACAAAATAAGTGTATCCTGTATAGAGTTTTTTAATTTATTAATATGCTTACTCCGCTAATACTTTTTACCGGTAATTTTTCCAATCATAGCACGATGTAAATTTTTAAATAAATAAAATACAAATTATAATAACACCTTTGGAATGTTAAGGGTAATAATGATAAAACTGCAAGATCAAATCAAATAAATAACTGAGCGTAAATGAGCGTAAATCGCTGCCTTCATGCACTTGATTGATTTGTCGGCATTTCTCCATGGAAGAGTTCACAAACACTTTGTAGAAATCCAAATGCTGGACAAAATCTTCAGGGTAAGGTCAACTTATTTTATTTAAAGGAGTAAGAGAATATTACCATTTTAAGAGTATGTCAAATCATGTCAAAAATAGGTAAACAAAATAAACATGATTATAAATTTACAACCTATTTTTATTATTAGTTGCCTCAATTATTTTGGTTTTGTATTTTAAGTACAATATATCTTAAATTGTCTTAAATTTATTAGTTCTACAACGCATAAATTGTAACGGCGCAGTCTTTACAGGCTCCCTGACCACGTCAGAGAGTCAATGACCCACCGCTGGGGCTGTCCGCTATAGTAGTGAGTGACTGTCACTCGCTACTCGGGTGTGGGCAACAAATGCAAAATGACCCCCGTTGACACTAACCAAATGCTCTGCGCACAGCCAAATGATAAACAAAACAACAAGCCCGGAAGTGCATGTCCCTAGGTCAACCTATTGCTAATTGTCACAAGAATGATATACTGGAGTTTGCAACAGTTTGTGACCCAACAGAGCCAACGCCCTCAGAGGAAACTGGCAGGAATCTGTCCACAGTTGGACAGAGTAACGGTACGTTACTGGTCTGGAACAAGACTGACTCTACTGGCAAAAATGACGGGGCTCTTGGTAAACAGTGCTGTGCAAAAAAAAGCAACCATAACCAGTTCCAACTTTGTTTTCGACTTGAACTCCAGGCTACCGGCTAATTTGAAAAAAGGTTAAACAGTTCTAAAGTGTTTTAGCCCTTCTCCATGAGCAAGGTACAAAGGAGTGGTAATCAAAATAAAAACTGGTTCTAACTTGTATTAACTACAGGTAACAGACTGACAAACAGATAAAAAAAAGGTTAATTCATGTCCGCAACACGCGGATAAACTAACTCTAACTAACATGAGCATAACTTTATGCTAATTAACCTAATAACTTACTAAACCGTAACAATATTTTTTGGAGCAATCTGTGTTTTAAGTATGGGTACACGCACGATAATTTGTTAAATTATTCATTTTAAACAAGAGAAAATATTTTTGCAATATAGCAATTTTTTGACATTTCAACTAAGGGTTCGTCAACATGTAGGAATGATTTACAAACGCTCTATCTTTGTCCCCTCGTTTGCACTAACAAAAGTGCACATCACGTCAGTCAAACTGCACTTATAAGGATACACAGCATTTTGTTGCCATTGAATGCATGATGATTCTTCTATCATACGATGGCAATACAACACGTAGAGTAACAGTCGCATATTCTTTAAACTACAAATTTATTGGTTCGTCTGGTGGAATATACATTTGTAAACATTTAGGACAAAATCTGTCAAAAAATATTCAGCTGTTTCAATACTTCAATAGTTCTATGCAAAAACACAACGATGTTGGCTGGTCGAAATGGAGTTCTCGGAACATATGAACGCGCAAAAGGAAGAGACGTGGACACATTGTATTTTGGCCAGGATGAATACTTAAAACATTCTGTGGGCGATGCAGTCAATGAGAGGGGACAGGGCTGGTACGTTTTACAGACGGCTTCGAGACATATCACATTCAGGAATTTACAATTGGCTAAATTCAAACGTATCCTTGGATGAAATTATGCCTAACGTTTTACAGCCGAATGCGGAACCAATATCCACAAAGAGCCACGTTGTGTTTTCTATATTCTCACGATGCCAACGACCTCTTCGACACCGCAATCGCGACCATAGGTTATGTAGTTATTAGTCACACATTATTTGCAGACGTGTGTCTGCGTAGCTTAGTCCCTTATCAGTTCTTATCATGTTTGTCATGTTGTCGGAGATCATTGGTCTGTTCGACCTTGTTGTGTCCACTACTATAAATAGTAGTGACTGTGTAGTTAGTCGCGGTCACTCGTCATTCGTCCCTTGTCTTATCCAGACCGCTGGCCTATAGCCATGCCATGTCGACGTTGCCCCGCTTTAACCTTTGATGACCTTATAGTCTTACGTTATTGCAAATGAAATTATTTACAACTGTTGATCGTCTTTTGTCGTTGTCCAGCGTTCATTTGTCAAGCAAGTAGCCGAGTCGACTCTGCCATTGAGCGCATCACCCACGAATCATTTGAAGTTTTAGAATTCACGCCAGCGTCGGATACGCGCCGTGACAATAGGAGCGGCGTTGTATCCTCGGTTCACCTTTTCAAGACGACATCGACGACCGCTCAAGACGACGACGACCTTTGGTGGCAGGACGGAGAATGATCGCCAACCTCAAGGTCCCTCCACCCCTGCGTTCGACGATCTCGAGGGCCCCACTTTACTGCAGCACATTCGCTCCACCGAGCACAGTCGAGACGATCACGAAATGGATACCCCCGAACAAGCTCAACGTCTTGCATCAGGACACTAACCACTACGCCTAGTCGACATGACTTAAAGCCCATGACTTGCCCTTTAAGTCACCCGCCAGATCATTGACCTCTACACCCACCAAGATCAAATACAGGACAGATCTCGCCCCACCAATCCTCTGCAACCGTCGACCACTGGAAGGCGCTTCAATGTCATGTACTGACCCGTCGAATTGTTCGAAAGTGGAGAACGCCACGAAAATTAATCCCGGAGACTCACTGTTGTCAGCACATTCGTCAACCGTCCAGCATCCCCTGCTCAAGCCGATGCAGCCGCCGCTGCCCTACCATAACCATGTCCACAGATCAAGACGACACGGCCCAATGCGCCATTCCAGAGCCACTGCTCGACATTGCCCAAAAAGCAAGCCGCCGTCCACAGTGCCCCACCGTCCACCAATCAGCACTCCCCTACCTTATGCGTTAACACTGATCAGCACAATCCCACCAATGTCAGGACCACCGATCAGCACAATCTCACCAATGTCAGGACCACCAATTAGCACAATCCCACCAATTTCAGGACCACCGACCAGCACTCTCCTACCAGAACCGTCGCTCAGTTTCTCACCACCGTCAATTGTCGTCCGTCCTCATGCTGTCCAGTGCCACTCAGTTCTTTTGCCGGAACTGATCCTCCGAAAGGAGCAACGAGTGAACGCACAAAGGAGCAACACTTCCACGTTTGATGAGGCCATTTTCCTACGCTCAAGACGATGCTGAGCTACCAACCCCACCTGCCCCACCGAGATGAAAACGAGGAAGCAGTGCCCAGGATTTCGCCGAATAGCTCCAGCAACAGTGCCCCGAACTCGAGCAGTCTCTCCCACTACCGCTGCCGAGCTACGCCGGATCCTGCAGCCA
>JAQFYP010001598.1:0-14976 GCA_034694865.1 Bilobella braunerae
ATGGTGAAATCATCATAGGCTGCTTCGCCATGTTTCGCCATTTGTCAGTGCAATGCAATTGCTTTACACAAACATAAGTTTATACTTTGTGCATTGGCAAATGGCAAAAAGGCTTCCTTCAACATGATTTTCTATAATGTAATGTAATAGTTGCGCCGATTTGCGTGGACAAGCTTGTGAGGTTCTGTTGTCATGGAGACGTTAAAATAAGTTGAATCCGGAAAAGCTTCTTACAGAATGTCTAGTAATCAAAAAGATTTATTAAAATTAGAATATTTACAAAATAAATATTAAAACTTTATTGGAAGACTATGATGTACAAGTGTGTTTTTTTACAGAATTCCACAAAAAATGAAGGATGACTGTATTCCTTACCAATTATAAAGCAACTAACCATAAAACCCGTCCTAAGACGGATGTGTTTAAGAGTTTCTTAAATTTAGTATGCCGTTTATTAGTTTAAAATGAATTATAACTCGATATCTGTAATTAAAAATTAACAACAATTAACTTAAAAACCAACTACATGTAAATAGAACTTTCCAAAAGTTGATTGTCGCTAATTGTTAATCAAAATTACCTAACTTTGACTCTTTTTTAAGCTATATGGAGATTCTGTTAGTTTCAGGGTGGGCTTAGAAACTTTTATGTGTAAGACATGCAAATTTTCAACTTTTAATGTTTGGAAAAACCCACGGGCCTTGTATTTGCAAAGTAGTAGAAAAGCTTGAAAAAGCCCTGAGCCTGACCACGGCCCACGAAGTGGCTTTTATTATAACAGTAATTTACACAATTTTTTTTCTTTTTTTCACGAGTTTAACGGCTTTGAAATCACTCAGGGCTCAAACATAAAACAGAATTGAATCAAGCGAAGGTGTTTTTGTGTTCGATCGGAATTTATATAAAGCACAAACGGACAGCTTAGACATGTGTTTTTAAAACTAAAATTGCCCAGTTACATTACATACAATTACACAATTACCCACTATGAAGTCGTATTTAGTTTTCTTAAACAATTGTTGTTGAAAAGACTCGATCGTTTTGTCGGAGGTACTCAGCCTCCAGTTCTATGAAATATGGCAATGTCGTATATACAGCAGTTGCAAATGACGTGGCTTCCATTCTTCGCTTACTTCCTCAGTAATGAAATGACCTCTAATATCACAGTTGTACTACAGCAAGACTAGTCCATTTAGTTATAATTATGTCGCCACTGCGTCATCCATTTAAGTACTCTTGCATAATAAATTTTATCCACTCGTCTGTCTTTTATGGTAATTTCTTTTTCTGCAGCAAGCGAATTTCGTCTTTTTTTTTAATTGTCCACTAAATGGTGGTAGAATTTTATATTTCGAAATATATATTTCGAATGCTGAAATCAAATATCACCCAGGTCGGACCACTCTGTCACGTGCCCGGGTCAAAAGGGTAAGTGGGTGCATGTCAAACATGCACTCTTAAAAAATGTGAAACACATTTGTGCACAACTGGAGAACAATTTAGAAAAGTATGAACAGTTTTGTGACGCAATGTAGCATGAAAAACATAATTCTTTCCATGGTGATATAAATTCGAAATTGTAATTTTCGTAATTTCTAAACAATAATTTGTAAAAACACATTTTTAACCAGAACCAGGGCTTATGCAACAGCTCCGTAGGTACTTTGATACGGACATGACATGACACACATAAAGGTGCATTAGATGTTGACATACCGTTTAAGTATGTAACGCTTTTCAAGAATATTAATTATCTTCACACTTTTTCAAACTGCTCACTCTGTTAAATTTTCTTCATATCTGTTCATTCTGCTATTTTTTTTTTGAAAACTGCACTTAAACTTGAAAACAGTTCATTCAGTTCAAAAGTGTTCGAAATTGTTGTCTAAAACGGTTGATTCACACATTAAAATTTTTTCAAAACTGTAATTTGGTTACATATTTTCCGTCAAATGTTACCAAGGTAATATTTGAGGTTTAAAAATGCCGAATTTTGAAGGACAATTGTCAGGATTAGCTCCTAATTTTAAAATTAAGTTAAAATGGGAAAGACATGAAAGTTTATGCTGAAAATTTATGAAATTGATTTTGAAGCGTATGTTCAAAAACTGAGAAAAGCTCATGCAGAATATAAGCTGCTAATTTCATGTAAACATGAAACTGCGGCAAGTATTTATTCTGATTGCCTATTGTTTATTCCTTATGATTCTTAACTTGATCTTAATTAACTATTAGGTTAATTAACTTAATTGTGTTAATTAATCATCGTAATTTTAATTGAGTTTTCAATTTAGTTAATTGATCTTTAGATCAAAAACGCAGAAGCTGAGGGCACTTACTCGCTTGATAGACACTGAATCCCAAAAGAACCTTGGTATGGAAATTAAGCGTCTAGGGAAATGGCAATGGGAGAATATCCTATCTGCGAATGATCGTCGCACCGATCGAGCCATCGAAGAAGGTTCTCAAACCCGTTAAAATACCGTTCACAAGAAAACGAACGGCTAAAAGGAGAAATCGCTGATATCCAAAATCATTCAAGTCCACTACAGTCCGATGCCCTAACGATTGAGGCGGCGATTGTTGGTAAAGCGTTAATTCAGCACCAAAATCTAGGTCAATATTAAAAAAAAAAGTTTTTCTAAAAAAAATGATTTTGAATTTTTTTTTAAAAAGGCATTAGATATGACGGTACCCGGAATATGGAGGCTTTGGAGGAAATGGTTCAAAACCGGAACAGCGCTGCACTTCCAACTTGTCAATCCGATCACCACCAACTACAAGATTCTGGGATAAATGTGGTACGCTGCCTTGAAGTAGATCAGCGATGTAACCTTAATCGAGACACTTGAAAAAGGTTTATCTCAAGAAAAAAATTCTTAAGCGATTCCTAACAGTATAGTAGAATACCACACGGTATCAGTCTCTTGTGTGTAATTGGTCGAATGACGTTCCTTTCCCTTCCAATTAATTGAGTTGCATTCATTTTGGCGGCGGTCTGAGGTTTATGTCACACGTCGGCTGGCACCATCGCTACATATATTGTTAAGGTAAATATCCATAATAGATTGCTTTCCTGCTAATATAAGCGGCATATTTGTTCAAATTTTTTAGATTTTAAGATGTTCGAGATTTTTTAGAATTGTTAACATTTATTTTAACAATTTAACATGCGGAAAAATCTGTTTTTAAGGGGGAAGCATGGGGCAAGTTACACTAAAGTGTTTACATTTATAGACGCGAGTGTCCGATGTTATCCCGATTTCAATTAATTATGTTAATTATGTCAAAGGACAGATGACATAACAAATTTGCGTCAGCGGTCATAAATGACTGTGCCTTGGGCCTTGATCTGCATAAGTAGTCGCTGTAGTCGTTGAGCGAAGCTGTCGCTGTAGTTCATCTAATTGCTGAAGTAAACTAAGATGATTATTTTTTCTAAAACTATTTAATGCTTTAGCTTTAACCGAAATTGAAAAAAAATAGTTACCTCACCCAGAGACTGAAATTTTTGCTGTCCGCAAGCCCACACACTACATGTTAACAATCCAACGTTAAATTTTCAGCATTTTTCTATTTCTTGTAGTGACAAATAGTTCATAGCGGCGCTGCATTCCCACCGTTATCCTTGTTGATTTTTAGAGTGGCAACAGCAATTGTAAAATAATTTCAATTGTAGCCAAGCCAAGCTTAGGAATAAATTGTTCTAATTAAGTTGGCAACTTTTGCAATCTCAAAACAAATTTAGGTTTCGTTTAGTGCGTTAGGTTGGAGTTTCGAAACTTTCAGTAACCTTGCTCCTAAACGGTGGATGAAGTAACTATGTTGTGAACTTAAAACCTCGCGTTTAGTTCAGAACTGTTTAGTTTACTCTACGCTATGTCAGCCCTCAATACCGACTAAAGATCCTTTAGTTTGAATCGCTCTGTACGTTTAATACCCAATTACTAATTGCAGCTAACGACGACAAGTGAAAGTGTTTGAATAAAGTATCTTGTAAGGTGAGAATGATCGCTATTCGCTAAAAAAATGGGCGTTTACACGTTTCAACACGAGGGAACACAGATATGGTTTTGCAGAGGCTTAATTCGAAGCACGAACCTTACAACACAATTTTAGGTGAATCAGGTACTATTACATAAGTTCCGTTTTTTATAGCCGTACTTTTTTGATTAGCCAGCTGGAAAGCTGTAAATGGAATTAACGCAGATTCACAATGAGATTTTAGCGATTTTCATACATAATACAACAGATTAATTTCCTCACAGTCCCCACAACCTGAGTTGTTGAGCATTGTGGTTGACCTGTTGATTCACCCTTATTTTGAAAAATATGGGAGGGAGGAAATTAAATAAAAAACAGTGTGCATTTGATTTTCTATTTCAAAAATAAGTAATTTACAAATCATAATTAAAGAGTATAAGGAAAGTAACTTACACGGGTTGTTAAATCTCATTTGCATATCGGTCCATTGAGGATACCGCATGCCAACTAGAGGTCAAAGGTCAAGTTCACCGTGTAATTATTGCTTCGCAGAAAAGTCAAAAAAGCCAAACTACACAATTATTTACCTAGTACTATTTCTTAGTTACGTCTTATGATGGTGAAAATTACATTTCAAGTTTTTTTTTTATTAATTTGTTTGAACAAATCATTCAAATCAATTACGAAGAATCAAGATAGAAGGCATGATGGTGGTTGCGCAGTTCAGAGAGGCAGTTTTCGGAGAGCTAGATAATTTTTAAACAAAACATTTTACATTTTTTTTTATCTAATTTTTTAAATACTCAATTAAAAAAAAACTGTTTTGAAAAAAAGTGTTCTTGCGTTTTTAGCATCCCAAAGAACAAGACAAAGTGGTTGGAGAAGATTAAACAGAGTCGCGGAGCGGTCACGGAGTACCAGGTCGGACAGAATCTTCACCACAAATTTCTTCACTTCTAAAAAAGGTCAAAGGTCATAGGTCAATTTCAAGTTTGAAAAGGTGTAGCAGGGTATACTCAGAAAAAGGTCAAGGTGTTTTGGTGACGGTAACAAAAGTCAAGGTCAACTATTAGAAAGGTCAAGGGGTTAAGCTACATTTCGTAAAGTTCGATTCAGAAAAGGTCAAAGGTTTAAAACTTAATTAGGAAAGTGTAAGTGTTAATCTCACGCAGAGAAATGTCAAAGGTCAACTAAAGTAAAAGGTCAACGTACCCATATCTGGAGAGACGTTCCTAAAGCCCTCGTGAAGAATCCCATCTACGCCGTCGTCCACTACCGGCTCCAAGTCGATCTTGAGTTCATCCACGGCGATTGACCGTGAAAAAACCGCGGAGAGCTGACGCCCCTCCTTGGCCTTGGTCATGACCTTTAAGGTCGGGAAACGATTCCAGGCACCCAGATTCGGTTGCATGTCGTAAAGCCCTCAACCGTCAAAAAACGTACGGTGCTAAAAGCGTCATTAATACCAACGGCTTCGAATTCACCATTCGCAAGATTGTCGCACTACAGGCGAACGCTGCGAAGTTGCGGTAAAAATGGGTGCGGTTCTTTTTACAGTAAGAAGACAATTTGAAGAATTCTTAGAGACAAGAAGTAAGTAAACGGTAATCACGAGTAGCCTTCGCTTTATAGCACTCTGGCGCCAGATATGAGCCTACAGTTTTTCGCTCGCAGAGATCGAGATCAGAACGTTTTTTTTTACATTTCCGCGTAATAAATTAGTCAGCCGCTTTGACCTTAACGAAACTTTGAATTCGTTCTTAATGTCAAAGAGAATTTGTATATCAGTTTGACCTGATCGCCAATAATGTGACCTCAAGAGGTCATAACTTGTCATTGTCGAGTTGGTTTCTTGATCTTAGAAATGTTCTTTCATCAGTCTTTTGTGAACTTATGAATATGTTCAAAATCATTTTTTAAAAATAAAAAAAATCCAACCTATTTTGCAAAAATTATTCTGACGAATCTGTTTATTTTGTTAATTTCTTTGTCAGAATTGAAAACGAATGCGCTGCCCTCATTTGCATTTGCATAGAGTCACCTGCGGTTATGAGGCAAAAGTTACGGCCGTACCTTATGTCAGGTTGGTGTCCTCGGCCTTTGTGCTTTAGGCCCGTAAAACAGTGTAAATCCGAATGTTACGGATAGTCTGTTGATTCCGCTTGTTGACAAAATCTATGCTAATGAGCCTCTTTCTTACCATTTCCTTACCCCTCTCATTTACATGTTGACCATCCGCTCTGCGGAAATGTAAAATAACGCTCCTTTAAAATTATTCTGCTACCAGTTGAAAGTACAGTGCGTCAGTTTTTTTTTGCTGGAGTTTCGATGTTTAAAATGTTCGACAGAAAAAAGTTTCAAAAGTTTGGAAGAAGTCAGGTTTAAATTTTTGGCGACGCACCAGGTTAGCTCAAAACAATTTTTTCTTCCCATGATAACGACAAAACAAGTAAAAAATGCTAATATTAAAAACCATAAAGCCATACAAAAGTCATCTGGAATCGATCCCAGAAAAAAATATAAAACAAAGTCTTGTTTCGTCATATCCCTTTTGTGTTTTGCTAGGTGTATCCTTTAGTTATTAGAAAAATAAATTTTCCGCTACTCTGTTTTAAGTAAATTTCCTACATCACAAGAAAAGCAGCTTACCATAATTCATCGCTTACAACGCTTCATCAATTTCTAACCTTTCACAATTCTGGAACATCGGAAAGCTACACATCCCAAAAATGCATGCCCATCTGAGCCTATCCCAATGCTCGAGCTTTCTTATCATTATAAAAACTGAGTTTTTCATGATAGGCACAATCAATTTAAAGCGGCGTTTGTAAATTTTGAAATTGTAACAAAATAACTTGTGAAGTGAAGAATAACAATATATTGCTTTGAACGCAAAAGATTCCGACTCAAAGGATTGATTAATAATAGGGCTCAAATTGTATCCGTTTTCCTCCTAACATCGGCGGTTCCATTATACAAAAAATATTCACAAAGCCATTCTATAGGAGTTTAAAGACGAGTCACAATACATCTAGGTAACAACTCAACAAAAACAAAGTAATTTTTAGAAATGAAATAATGTACAGTGTTCAAAAACATTGCGTCAAACGTTAGCGCTTAAATTTGGGATAAAAGTATAAAATTTCAAATTTATCGTAATAGTGTTGAAAACTATTATTTTCAAAATGGTCTACAGCAAAACTTTATTCTATATTTTCTTCCTTACTACAAATTATTTTGCCTGCGGAGCCAATACCGATTGCCCTGCATCCTGCCATTGCAATTCTATCAAAATGGCGCTATCGTTAATATCGAATGCGTTTCCGAAGACAAAAATTGGGACTTACAAGGGGTCCCCGCGTCGTGATCGCGTCCTATTGGCTCGAAATCAAAAATATATATTGAACTAGTTCTAAAACTTACCCCTTATCTCGCTTTTTATTCCAAGGCCATAAACTTTTTCGAATTTCCGAAAAATTCGATTTAGCCCCCAAAAATCCTTAAGAGAAATAGCATGCAAATTTTGAGTTTTCACGTGGTCCCCACTTTGAAAGTTTTTATAAATTTTCCAATTCATTCAAAAGTTCAGTTAAAAAACAAGTGCAAATGAAATGAAAAATACAAATAATAATAACAAAAGCAAAATGTCATTGCAAAATACGATTGCAAAATGCAAAATATAAACGCAAAATAACAATGCAAAATATAAATTACACATACGAATGCCTTTTTTATTTGTATTTTGCAATTTTGTAACAGTTTTTTTTGCATACGTTGGTTTTTGTAGTTCGAGTGTTGTGAGGATTATAATTTTACAAATAGTGTGGCAAGGAAACTCATTTATAGAACTATTGAATGAATTATAGAAAGTTGGGGGACCACGTGAAAACTCAAAATTTACATGCTATTTCTCTTAAGAATTTTTAAGGGCTAAATCGAATTTTCGAAATTTTGAAAAAGTTTATGGCCATGGAGTAAAAAGCAAGATAAGGGGTTAGTTTTAGAACTATTTGAATCTATATTTTTGATTTCGAGCCAATAGTACGCGATCACGAGGCGGGGACCCCACGTTAGTTGAAACTTTTTCTCAATTATGTGCCGCGTATCCAAAAAAAATGGTATTTTATACACTCATGATCCAATCAACGCAACTCAAGACAATTCCGGCGAACACCATTGGCTGTAACTTTATCAATATTTAATCGGAAAGAATCGGAAGAGAGTTTTTGTGTAGCCGTTACGCACACAACGCAAAAAGAAAAAAAAATTATCACGGAAATTTAACAAAATATAATTCTTATTCTGCGCTACGCCAGCGACAAAAAACCGCCGCGACGTTCTTTTGAAGTTCTGAAAATGGACTACCTCGTCCAAAAATGCTATAAACGCAAAGTTTAGAATGTCCAAAATTAAAAAAAATTGCTACATTAATATTTAAACAAAGAAAGTCCCGCTTTCAAAATAAAATTGTAAAATATAATAAAATTTCTAATTTTCAAACAAATTGGTAAGACTTCGTCGTCGTAATAATTTGGCATTTGTTTTTTACTCAATTTGTGTTATTTTTAGCTTCAAAATTTTAAACAACAAATCATAAAAAAACATTTAACAAAAATTTACCGTTTCTGTTTAAGCAAGATTTTAATCTCTACAAAATTCTTCTACATCAAATCTAACAAGAGAGTTGCATTTAGAATAGCATTTTTTTTTTTCAATTTTCGTTTAAACAAAACATTAAAATTTTTTTACAAAGAATCAATATGGAGGACATGATGGTGGTTGCGTAGTTCAAAGAGTTTTTGCAGAGCTAAAACTTTTTAAACAAAACCTTTTTTTATTTTAAAAAAATGTTTTAAAAATGGTCTTTTTACGGCGTGAGTGTTCCAAAGGACAAGATAAAGTAGTTTGAGAAGTCCATGGTCAGCCGGAGTCTGTCACGACCAACTTTTTCAGATCTAAAAAGGTCAAAGTTCAAGAGGTTCCTAAATTGTTTTCGAAAATTTAAAACTAAAATGGGAAGCAACGGTAAAATTAAAATGAAGCACCAAGTACTAGTCAAATTCTAGAATAAAAAAAGTAAAAAGTTTAAGTTAAGAAAAGGTCTCACATGATCAAGGTCAAATTTGAAACACAAAAATCTGTGACCTAAATTTCTCACCTGACCACATAGTGCGTGATAATGCAGGAAGTAGGTGTGGATGTAGTAGGACTGACTCATTAGCATACATTTATGCAAATGAGGTTAGTCCTCTGAATTTTCACAAGGCTACAGTTCCATATCCTCTGATTTTGCCGCGTAATCACAAAGATAAGGACATTTACAAGGTCAGGGCCTAGGAAATTCTTCAACGGGATAAGCAGTAACAAATACGTTTTGGTGGCTGATCGCCGATATGTAATCACGTTCTTAAGCTGGCTTTAGAGAGACCGACGCTCTAAACCACTAACGCAACACGGCCGTCAAAATTTTTTTGTTAAAATAAATTAGAACAAATTTCAATTTATCAACTTCAATTCTTGTTGATAGTTCAAAATTTGATTTCGAACAGTTTTTTAAATGTGTTTACATAGCTCGACGGGCTTGTTAGGCCGTTTAACAAAAGACGGAAGCAAACGTCAACAACGAAATTGAAATTATAGTAATGCCGTCACTTCTCCTTTGTGTAAGTTGTGGGATTTATTTTAAAGTTTGTTATGTTGCACCTAAATCCGGTTCGCACTCAGAAGTATTTTTTAGCAAAAAATAGTGCGTCATCAGCAAAATAACCTTGAATACTTATGTGAATATTTTGATTTTTTTCTTTTCGAAATTTTGAAAACTTAAACCCAAAATAAAATTAGGCAGATCTTAAGTTTTTTAATGACAAAGGTTTAGTTCTGCGGTTTAGGAGCACGCAAAACGTAGCATGCGTGAGGCTTGTTTAAACTTGATGCAGATATTTTTATTTTAGAGTTTTTTGCGGAGATTATCTTGCAGATATTTTTATTTTAGAGATTATGACGTACTACCGTAAAAAATATGCTTGGCTGCCTTGAAATCCAGTTTACTCTGAATTGTTTAATAAGCGAAAAACATACTCAACATTCCAGTTTAATTTGCGGCCAACGTAGAATAATGATGCAGTATAGATTTGAATTTCCAAAAGAAATGTATTTTAAGAGAAATAAAATTCCAACTCGTCGAAAACATAACTTCAACACTTGACGTTTTAAAGCTTTTAATATAAAAGTGGGATGACATTGTTATCGAGAAGTGTTACAAACTATCTCTTTCACTTTAAATGTCCTACTTTAACTTTGCGTACATTTTTATTCTTACCATAGACTCTTTCGCCTTCGGCGTCAATACCGACTGTCCCAAAGCGTGCGATTCCGGAAATCAAGTTGGCAACAACATTTCGCGTCTCGTATGCACTAGCGACGACGCCAATTGGGACATAGCGGCAACTTTTGCCAAGTTTTGTGCCGCATATCCGCAAAAAAATTTCTTAACTATTCAAATCCAGAATTCTCAACTCAGGACAATTCCGGCACACGCCATTGGTTGCAGTTTTGTCTACTTGAACATCTACGCCAATCTCCTTCTCGAGTCCATCCACGTTAACGCCTTCACGAACACATCAGCCACAAAAATCATAGCCGTGACAGGTACAAACATAACTTTTGCACGTTGTACAATACTGTGTACAATAAAATTTTCATGTTGACTTTTAGAAAAAAAAATTGACCAAACTTTAACATTTCAACTTGACTCAGCCCCTGCTTTTGGAAATGACGTAGTAGGAAGTTAGCGTTTACTAAAACAAAATTGCTGTCTTAGGGCGGGCTTGTCTGATTAATTTGCAAATACGCTTAACATAAATACGGTTTTTATTAGTTACAACCAATTGAGCATTAAACTTAAACCAAATTTTCCCAGTCTAGCTACCCGGAGTCACTTATTATTAGATGTCAAAGTTTTATAGCTTGCTTCAAAAGTAACATCCAAATTCTAATAGTTGTACACTATCTCTATGGAACAATGATTTAATTTCAGGAGTCACTTTTGAGACAAACCCAGAAATTTGGAACTTTTTGTCGTCCACCATTTATCGTCAATATAATTAACTAAATTTGAACGTAGTTTGTAAATGAAAATCGTAATTTTTGGTCGATTGATGGCGACATAAAAAACGCTATTCCGCGCTCCCCAAAGGTGAAATACGGGCACATTAATGGTCGCAAAAACTCAGTAGGAGAACAAAGTAGTGAGGCGCACGAAAACTAGCCAAACAAGCCCGCCTTGAGACAGGTGTTCTTAAGTGGCCTTAGAATTTTCAGTTAACTTCTTAAATTACTAAATAATGCCTTCACATTTTAGCAACATTTAGAGTATTCTCTTTTAATTTTTGGAAATTGGACAGATTGAAGTCGTTAGGCGACAAAGGCGAAAACTTGGGATAAATAATTTTTAAGCACATTAGTGTCAATACGATTTTGTCCAATCTAAGGAATTAGAAATGACACTATAGTATAGTCACGGTGCGTATCTGACGTTACCGTGATCTCCCAAGGGTCGAGTGAGTTATAGGTGAAGGTGGATTAAACCATTGGTTATGCGCCGGCCTGGTCGACTGCGTGGCTGCTTGCTTAACAATGAGAACTGCACTAGAGAAATGACAAAAGAACGCATGCAAATAAATGTAATTGAATGATTCTATGACTACGGGATGCAATTTTGACAAAAGTCGCGACGGATCAAGATGACAAGAAACGAGAGACCATGACTCACTACACGCGGCCACTGCAATTTACTTAATTAATAATATTAATTAATTTATATTAATATTGAAAAACGTATGTGACAGAAGGAAGAGTTTTGTAAGGTTATCAACACAGCATAATTTTTTTTCAGAAAATGCTATTTGAAATCAATGTGCATATCAAGTAATATTACATGAAAATCAACTTTGCACTTAATTATTGAGTATGAAGTTACTTACTCTAAAAGTAATGTAATAATATTCGGTAACCATTTGTATTAAGATTTGTTGGCAAAATTATCAGTGCCAGCTTCTACTGCAATAAATTTGTTTCATATCATTACCTTGTTTGCATTTCACGTACAAATCTCCAATGCAGTTTTTTGAAATTTGAAAGAATCTTTTCTCCAGTTATTGTGTAACTATGTAAGTAATACAACACACAAACATAATACCATGAATTTCAAGCTGAAGAATACAAAGTTAGCTCCTTCAGCCACTCTGTACATGTTCATCAGAATAAAACAAGAGATTTCAGATTTCTGCTATGTTATATTTAAGTTCAAGCGAACGCCCCACTTCTTTGAAAAACAATACATTAAAATTTCTGTTTAATCAAAGGTATTCCTATATATCGCGACGAGAAAAGTTGAGTTCCCACTAACAATTGCTTTGGTTACGGCTCGGAGTGCACGAAAACAATTTTGTTTGTGTTTTGCAGAATTAAACTTTCAAACTGTGCAATGATTTAGGCAAATTCTTAAAGTGGAACCCTAAAAATTGCTGCCTTTTTTGCAGAAAATAGTTTTAACTAGTACACCTGAGTTTTAATCTCGCGTTGAAGTTAAATTAAATTAGGTTATGGTTTCTATACCATCATTGCCGCGTTTTAGAAATTAAATAAGTTTGGTTGGTTGAGGTTATAATTTTGCAAAGTAGACAAAGGTTTGGTTTTGTGTAGAATTAGGTGAATTAACAGTAGATACCTATTGTATTTAATAACAATAATATAATGATGGTAGGTTTCGAGCTTATCACAAACAAAAAGAAAAATCCAGTTTAATTTCCCACAGTTTTGCACTTTGCAGCTTCCTATAGAAACAAAATTGGGTGTGGAAAATTATTCGGTGTGTTAGGTTTGGTTCGATGAGAAGTAGGGAAACTTGGTTTTAACCGAAATGTAATTAACTTAATTAACCAAAATGCAATTAACTTAATTAACTTATACTATAATCTACAAGGAGGTACGAGATACGAAGAGGTGCTAAATAAAATTGTCAAACATGTGATATCAAGTTTCAAGACAACTGGAAATTTCAGCGTCATTTGCGCACTAGCATCCATTTCGCCTAAGGTGCAACTTGCGCCGCCGCGCGCTCGAATAATGTACATTTTGAAAGTCCTATGAACAGTACGGAATCAAGTGCTGGAACACGGTGCTGTTCACATGGAAAAGAAGAGATTGGCAAATTTATATTGCCAATAGATGCAGGTGTGAGAAGAGTCACAATGTGGCGCTTGTAGTGACGACGCTGAAATGCTACGACGCCACATTGCCCAGTAATTATAATAATTATTTTTGATAATTACTGCTATTCTTCCTATTTTGATTCATAAAAGGCCAATTATGTCCGTTCTAGAACTAAAGAGATGTTAAGGCCTTGTTAAAAATAAACAAACCTGTCGGAACACCAACTACTTCAAATTTTTAATTTTAAAACTGAGATGCGTTATTTTTTTTATGAAAAGCTACAATTTTTCAACATAGGGTCCTAATTACAACACTAGGCGCTGTTACCGCCGTGTGGCAATGTTGCGGGCGCCTGCGCCGGCTCTTTCGTTGGTATGTTTGTTGGGTCACAGAAATCGTTGCTCATCGCTCGACGGGCATTTAGGTTACTGAAAAAAATCTGTAAAAAACAATTCTGAGATTTTTACTAAAGCTAGATTTTAGCTCAATGCGTCATGTATCTCTTTGTGGAATTTATTTAGTTTTGTTATTTTCACTTAAAATCCAGTTTGCACTCGACAAAAACTGTTGATTTTTAGCAAAAACTAGTTTGTAATCAATAAAATTTATGACTTAATTGTATGATAATTTTTTTTTTATTTCAAAATTTATTTTCAAAAGACTTTTTAAACAAAAGATGAAATTGGACAATTTAAAATTGTTTAGCGACAAAAGAAAATGTTTTGAATCAATTTAGTAGAAAAATTGATTGATCTGTTGATTTGCTTTAAACACTTGAAATTATTAGCTCGATTAAGCCAAGCTAATAAGTATGTTAATTTGCAAAAAAAAAACTACTTTATGTTTTTAGTTTGTCAGTTCGAGCGGACGTTGCCCCAGAAAGGTTAAACCTATTTTGAATCTGTCTTCAGATTTGCTTTTTATTTTACATCGCTTGTGACCCATAAAGGGTCCAAAAAGACAAAAAGTGTCAGATGTAAGTAGTCCATCATTCTTTAGAATTCATCCGGCTCTAAACAGTGGCAAATGACCAGAATTTTTTTTGGAAATATTGTGAAAACAATACGTGATCCTGTGCCGCTGTAATGGGTCACACACATGGTATTATTAATTATTTATTAGGGTCAAAACAACTTTTTTGTTTGTTTAAAAAAAGTTATTTTCTGCAACATCTATATTAACTTTTCAAAAGTAAGCTAATGTAAGTGAGAGTTCGATGACTTTTCGCAAAACGCCCAAAAGTTACTTTTTGTGTGATCACTTCCAGCACTTACACTATAGAAGCACGGCTATAGCAAATAGCAATTTTACAATATAAAATGTGTTTTATGTAAGGTTATTTTTGCTGTGATGTTTGCGGGAAGAAATTCGCGATGTGTGATAGGTTGAGAGTTCACGTGCTCTCTCACACAGATTTGCGCGAGCACAAGTGCGGTAAGTGTGAATCGCACGGTATTAAATTGTGAAACAGGTAGGATTTAGGTTAGGGTTCAAATAATGAAATATTATTATATGTAATAACTATATATAATTATAATAATAATAATTAGAGATAACTAGTTAGGGATCATAAGGTACATCCGGTCCCCTTAGAAATTCTTAGAAATATGTTGTTGTTCCTTATCTTTTCTATGCACATCGAAGGAAGTACCCTTCGATGTGCATAGAAGACTCTTGCAAAATAGATAAGGGCTAGGGCCCTCAGTAGTTAGTTTTAGTTTTTAGCAAAATCAGTGTTAACTTTGCCACCGTTCACTTCACTTCTAATTCTAAGTCTTC
>JAQFYP010001599.1:0-14974 GCA_034694865.1 Bilobella braunerae
TGAAAATAATTGTCTAGTTACAAAGGTATTGAAGCATTTATCATGTCGTTTTGGAAACGCTTTGGACATTTGGTTTGTAGGATTCCCCTTGGAGTTTCGTTACACTCTTTCATACAGTGGACTCTTCCACTAATTCGCTTCGACATTTCTCAACGGACAAACGTTTGTTAGAGAAAGCTACAAATATTCCACATTCAACAGACCATTCTCACTCTTATTTTAGAGTTCAGAGCGTCAACACCTCCCCGGAATCGAGTTCCCTTCGAACAGACTCATTCTCATTACAACATCTAAGGTCAAAGGTCATATAATATTTTCTAATTCCAACATTACTATAGAGTTAAATAGTTTTCAAGAGTTAGTAAATCGTTTCGGCAGTAGGCAAATCGTATTCACCAGTTGTCAAACCGTTTTAACTGTATAGTTTTTGAATATCAGCAGTAACCAAATCGTTATCAACAATCAGTAAATTGTCTTTTTGAGTTTGAAAATCAATTACATCACTTAGTATACCGTTTCAAATAGTTAGATAATTTTTTGTAGCAACTTGTGAATTGCTTTCAACAGTGAACAAGTCGTTTTATGCAGTTAGCAAAATAATTCTAGCGTAGACAGATCGATTTCCATCAGTTGGAAATTTGATTTCAGTAGTTAAGGTCAAAGGTCAATTATTTTATTCATTTTCCTATTCCAAAATTATAATAGACTAAAATTATTTTCAACAATTATTAAGTCGTTTTTATTAGTAGACAAATCTTTTTTTTCATCAGTTGTCAAATCGTTTTCCACAGTTGTCAAATCGTTTCCATCAGTTGTCAAATTGTTTTCATCAGTTGTCAAATCGTTTTTCTCAGTTGTCAAATCGTTTCCATCAGTTGTCAAATTGTTTTCCTCAGTTGTCAAACCGTTTTCCTCAGTTGTCAAATCGTTTTCCTCAGTTATCAAATCGTTTTTCTCAGTTGTCAAATCGATTCCATCAGTTGTAAAATTGTTTTTAGGTATATAGCAATTGAACTCTACGAGCATTGAGTAATTAGTAAATCATTTCCATGAGTTAGTAAATCGTTCAAAACAGTTTACAATTAATTCTAGCGGTAAGCAAACCGATCTCCCGCGATAGGCAAATTCCAGCAGTTAACGATTTATTTGCATCAGTAACAAGTTAACAGTTCACCTATTATTCTATTGACCAGTATCGTTTGTTGAAATAGACAATCTAAAAAACTTTTATACGGATCTTTTATCATAACGTTCTCATTACGCTCTCTCTGCTCTCATTTACTTGAGATTTACAAAAAGTACAAACAATTCACGTAATTGTAACGCTTTCAAAACTCAAGGTTGCAACATCTTCACAATTTGTAGTTCTCTAACCTTTGTCAACACTCATAAAATGTATTTTCAAGAGGAACCTATTGATCTTTCGATTTCACAAAATTACCATCAAATAGATCTTAATCAAGTACATACGGAAAATTTTCAGGAGGAAGCAATTGATTTAAGTCAATCAAATTCTCTATCACAAACGCTTGGACATTTTGGGCCGAGTCCACAAGATTTCCGTTTGAGAAGGTGTCATGTTTGTTTTGAATCCGGATTCAGAAGTGTGTCGCAAATGCAAAAACATTATCGTGAATCACATTTGAAATTATATTTAGCCCCACAGCAACAGGGGTCAGGTTCTTCTGGAGAACCTTTGGGTATAGTGTTAGTTTCACAAGCGTTTGATAAATTGTATCAGGAATATGGAGTGATTCTAAAGAAGAACGAAAACATTTCTGTGGAAAATCTTTTTATGCGCATAAAGAAAAATTTAGTTGAACTTATGAGTGAAAACCTTGGAAAACTTAAAAATTATAAAATTCAGTTTAGTGGTACTTTTCACTTCATCAAGGATGATAAGGACGGGAGCATAAAGAATTCTTATCCAGTCTTTACGTCATTTTTATTTGGTGTACACAGCAAAAACGATATTTCTTTTGTACTTCAACAATCATTGAAATACTTTCAAGAGCGAATCGAAAACTTTACAGCGCTGTCATCAAACTTAACGTTTAAAACCATCCTCAAATTTGAAATAACATTTGCTGAGAATAAACAGTTTTCTGCAGGAGGTTATGTTCCGAAGCTTCCACACATGTTGCAGCGTAAAATGAAGTGTTTAATTAATGTTCCTGGTGATCAAAATCTATGTTTCAAAAGGGCAATACATATGCATCCATCGTTACGGCCCTTGCATCCGCCATGTTCAGTAAAGACGCAGTGGAATTTATTGCGAGATGAATCTTATTACGAGTCAATTTTTAAAGCCAACGAGAGGGGAAACTGTGAGTGCAAGGTTAATTGGACTGGCATCATATTTCCTTTCAACATTTTACAAGTTAGCAAGTTTGAAAAGCAGAATCCGAACATTGCTTTAACTATAATAGCTTTCGACGAGGATCAAAACTTAGATGGAGGAGAAAAACCAGAGAATGTTAGAACTTTGATAGATGATACAATTGATGAGGTAGTAGAAGAAGGAAGCGAAAATGGAGATGAAGAAATTGTAGAAAGCGTAGAAGGTCGAAGAAGAAAATTACTAAAAGATGTGAGGAGTAAGTGCTACCCGATCTACAGTTGTAAAGAGACCCGACCTATTCGAATAGATTTGTTGATGTATATTACAAGGGACTCAAATCATTTTTTGTATATAAAGTCGCTTGGCACTTTATTATTTCGTACTCAAAGGAATCCGGTGGAACCATGTAGATTTTGCCTTCAACCATTCAAAACTGGTAGGGTTTACAACGTTCATGTTCAGACGTGTTCCGAGCTTGGACTTCAAAAGACAAATTTTCCAAAAGAAAAATGGTTACGCTTTACTCATTTCAAAAGGACTATAAAAATTCCACATGTTGTTTTCGCAGACTTTGAGAGTGTTCTGAAAAAAATTGAAAAGCCATCTTTTAACCAACCTACCTTAAGGTTGAATAAGCATTCCCCTGGGGCATACGCTTGGTTGTCAGTAGATTGTGACAATAATATTAGAGCTAAACGAGTTTACAGAGCTACTACAGTTAACGAGAATGTTGCTGGGCAAATGTTGCAAGAGTTAATTTCACATTCAGAGACGTTATCGGAAGAAATGGAGGCTAGGGAAGAACGCGCTAAAAATGAGATGATATTAACCCCCCAACAAGCGCTCCAACTAAAAGATCCCAGTTTTAGACGACAACAAAATTGTTTCTTTTGTCACGATTCATTTCTACCACAAGACAAAATTCACGCGCATCATTCACATTTCGATTACACTTTTCAGGGGTTTGCTCACTCAAGGTGTAATATGGCGGCGCAACAAAAAACAAACGAATTAGTTATTGTTATGCATAACTTCAAAGGATATGATAGTAAACTGATACTTGAAGGGTCAAATCAACATCCCAATATTAAAGATATTGAGGTCATTGGAATTTCAAAAGAACAGATCATGGCAATGTTTGTGCATACCCATTCAGGTCAAATTTTAAGATTTATTGACTCTTTTGCATTCTTTAACGCTAGCTTAGATTCTTTGGTAAAAACTATGAATCCAAATCATTTTCAATTGACTAGAGAAGTCTTTAATGAATTCGGAGCAAATGTAGATTTGCTACTGAGAAAAGGTGTTTATTGCTACAATTACTTCGACACTGTTGAAAAGTATAACGAACAAAATTATCCACACCGCAAAGAATTTAAAAACGATATAACAGGTGAAGACTGTACTATTGAAGATTACAATCATGGGAAAAATGTTTACAGTGTATTCAGATGTCAAAACCTTGGTGATTACACTAACGTTTACTGCTTATCGGACGTAACACTACTTGCAGACTATTTTCTTAGGGTACGTGACACGGTTTACGATGGTTATGGGTTAGACATGTGTCATTATTTTTCGCTCCCCATGTTAGTTTACGACAGTGCATTAAAAATAACAAAAGTAAAGCTGGAGAACATACAAGACCCAACAATGTATAACTTTTTCGAGTCCAGTATCCGCGGAGGTTTAGTGTCTGTCGGGGATATTAGGGTGTGCAAGCCCAATAATTTTCTACTACCGCAGAATCAGTATGACCCCACAAAGCCAATGACGTGGGCAGTCTTTTTAGACGTCAACAATTTGTATGGCTACTGCCTTACAGATAAACTACCGCACAGTAAATATGAGTGGGTCCAAGAACAAGAATTAAACCAAATGAGACAAAACCCAATCACATTTTTTGAAAATATTTCAAATGACGGAGATATAGGGTATTTTGTAGAAGTCGACGCACGGATACCACCACATTTACACAATAAACTCAATCAGTTTCCTCCTATGCCTCATAAACGCTGCGTTGGTGCAAGTGAGGTTTCAACACAAATGTTGACACAAATAGATGAAATGGATGTCGGGGGTGCGGTCTTCAAAACGGAAAAACTATTGGCCGACTTCACCGATCGAAAAAATTACGTATGTCATTATCGGGCTCTAAAACAATGGATGGAGCTGGGTGTAGAAGTAACATCAATAAAGCGAGCAGTTAAATTTTACCAATGTAATTGGTTAAAACCTTTAATCGACTTCAACACGTTCAAACGTACAACAGCTACCTCAACCGTAGAGTCAAATTTCTGGAAACTAGCATCAAACGCTGTATTTGGAAAATTTTGTGAGAACAAGCGCATGCGTGTTAATATAAGAATAATTAGCGATCGTGAAATGGGACTAAGATACAACAAAAAGCCTACAATACAACATGTAAAAATTATACATTCAGATCTTGTACTAATAACTCTAAAGAGACTAGAAGTCACGCTAGATCGACCTATTGCCGTAGGGGCAGCGTGTTTAGAACTATCAAAAACTCACATGTCGCAACTTTACTACAACGATCTCAAACGAATTTGGGGTGACAAAATGTGGAACATTTACGGAGACACTGACAGTTTTGCAATTCTTGTGGAGAGTAACAATGTATATGAAGATATGAAACTAAATGAAGCCACAACGTTTGATATGAGTGAATACGACAAATCGCACCCGTTCTTTAGGAACTATTTTAGTGAAACAAACAAAAAACGTCTAGGATGTCTTAAAGACGAACTACCACGCGGTCCAATAGTGGGAATGGCAGTTCTCAAACCGAAAATGTATGCAGTGAAGTACATATCTAATGGAATAGACAATGAAACTGGTGAAAGCGTTTATAACTTCAACGAAAAACTTGTCGCAAAAGGAATTCCGAAGCGTACCGTTAAAAACACTTACACATACGACGATTTTGAAGTTGCAATTTCAAATCCAACGATAACTGCTGTAACATTTAACACAATCCGTAGTTTTAATCAACAGCTGTACACCACTCAACAAACTAAGCGAGGAATCAATGGGATCGATACAAAGCGATATATTCTACAGGACGGCGTACATACTTTGGCCTTTGGACACAAGGATATTCCTTAGTTTTAAAATTAAATTAAAAATAAAAAAATAATTAAAAAAGTTTATGTAAATTGTTAGAAAATGTGTATTGAATGTGACACCCACTTCAGTAGAACGTATTTAAAACAAAAGTCCTTAATAAATTATTCTAGAATGAAATTATGTCTTGCTTGGTTTTATTTGGGGGGGGGGGGAGTCTAGATTCATTACTCTCTGGACATTATATTTGGCAAAATTTAAAATAATATACATGATAAAGACGTGAGACGGGAGTTGGACTAGTTAGGAGAAAGCGTGGGAACCAAATATCATTAGGGGTTATGTTACGTTAAGAAGGGTAGTGAGAGAAAGCGTGATTCGGGTGGTTGGTTAGTCGAGAGAAAGCGTGGGAACCAAGAGAAAGCGTGGGAACCAAATTTCTCACGGGGTCAACTGAGGTCATATTGGAATGATCGTCCCTAACAGCATACTACTAATCTATACAGGTGTTACCATCACAATGTTGGCGAAAAAAAAATTTCAAGTCACAAAAAGGTCACAATTTTGACCTTGACTGCTTGATTGGCTTGAACCCGCCAAGTGGAACAGCGCATAGAAGCATAAGCGGAGTCCCAACATAATCATGTTCTTAAAATTAATGTCCATTAAACTCTTCCCAATTTACTATGTAAAAGGTAAAGAAGCGTTATTTTTTATTGCCGCACAGCGGATCGTCAACATGAAAAGAAGAGTAGGGATGTGGAAGATAAGGAGCTCATTAGCAAAATTGGAAGCTTGATGTTCACAAAGCTGATGTGTTTCTAAGTTTAAATTTAGCTTACAAGTCGTTACGCGGTTAATTGTGATGTAATTAGTATTGCCCGCAAATAACAAAAAATTTATAAAATTAGGAATCGGCATTTGCCGTAAATTATTTTTAGAGAACAAAACACAATTTCAAACCGCAAAGAAAACTTTACCAAACTCTAATTTCCGTAAAAAAAAATGTGCGTTGGGGCTAAAGGCTTTTATTTAATGCAATTTGATATACGTCGAAAATTGGTTTTACTTTTTCCAGTATTAATTTTTTGTTATTTTACATCAAAACTAAAATTTTGTTTGGAGGTGTTGATGTTTTTATGCTTTTACCTTTTCTTAGCTTAAGCTTAGCTTTTCTTTAGCTTGATCCCTGTACTGTTAAGCTAAAGAATTTGAAATGAACAACCTGATCGTGATTTGGCAAATTATAGCTTAAATATTTGAACTGCAAAATACGTATTTCTGTTCATAATGTAAGTGCAATTGTCAAACATTTTAAACGGAATATTTGAGAAAATTTAAATACATGTTCTGTACATTTGCACCAGGTTGCATTTGTAGAATTTGAATTATTCGAGAAATACTCTAGTTTTTAGCATAGTGGTTAGCCTCTCTCTATGCTCTACTCCTAAGTTCCAATAATATTACATACAACAAAAATCAAAAGTTTTCACCAAGTAATCGCTCTAATGATTTTTTAATTCGAAAAATTTCAGTACACATTGAATGGCAGTAGAAATATTTAGCGTAAATGTAATCTTGTATAAATATTTTACAAACGTATGCAGCGATGGTGGCGATGTGTAGTTTTTTTTAAAGTTTTAGTGGTGGCAACGCTCTTGGCAACAAGCTTTATGGAAAGCAAGCCAACAATTCCAAAAAAAAGAGTTTCAACGTTAAAGAGGTCCAAAAAAAGAGGTCCAACGTTAAAGAGGTCCAAAGCGAAAAGACGTCCATTGAAAAAGGTACTAAAAAAAGAGAGGCCTAACGCTAAAGTAGTTCAAGCAAAAAGACGTCCAAAATCGAATTTTTTAACAAAATTAATAATTAATCGTTATAATTGTCGCAAACCCTAAAAAGGAATTTTTCGTTTTTCGACCTTTTTGCTTTGGACCACTTTACTTGGAACTATTGGCATGAAACCGCTTCATGAAAATGGAAATTGTAAGCTATTGCTCAAAGAAGGCAAACTTCCTTCAAGAATTTAAGTTTGAAACCGACGAAAATCCCACCCACATCAGCTTGACCATTAAACAGAATTAGTACCACGTGATATCCACGGATTTCACTATAGACGTCACCATAGAGCTAGCAGGCTCAATTACAAACAACTACAAAGAGACAGAAGTTCATAACCAATCGGCCAGTTAACTGCTATGCAGTTAATTAATAAGATTAAACTGTGCGTTATAATAATTAAATGAGGCTAGTCTTGTTTCTTTGCTACTTCAATCTACCTTTATTTTATAATATCTCACTAACGACGAAAATTGGAGCACTAACGATAGAACACTGCTACTATGCACTACTATGGCCTCAAGCTGTTTTCCATTCAGCTAAATGTATCAGATCCTTGTTTTGCTTCTATCACAAACTCATTTTCATAACTTTTTTTTATATTTTGTTTTGCTTAGTAGTTTTTCTCATTACTTGCAATTGTAATAATTTCAAATAAACTTGATTTTGAAAATTTTGTGATACTATTGCGTAGTAAATCAACAAATATAATTCAAGCCCAATCGAAAAATATTTCATATTGCTTGCTTATAAGATCATGACTTGAGTCTGTATAAAGACCTGAGACTGAGAACATTCTGAAATTACATTTACTTGGTCTAAATCAGACGACACACTTAAGGTGTCCGGTCAATTAATCGCACCACTTTAAGTGGTGCATGCCAAACACGCATAGGTAGTTTTTTTTAACTACTGTGCATCCTTTTCAGAGGCTTGTGAACACAATCAAGAATTTTGGAGAATTGTGTATTGAACATTTGGCATACTGAGTTACTCTAAACAAAAATATGAAATGAGCATTGGATTTTTGTTGCTTGAGTTTCAATTTATATTTTGGGATTGAATATGCCGTTATAAACAGTTATTTTAATAGGACATATAGCAACCCAACGACAAAGCTCCCAAACATTCTATTTGTTCAGGTTTATTAAAAAAATTAATGTTGCAAGGCTGCAAAGTCTTGGGCCATTTCCAATGTCTTGTACATTGGAGACAACGTCGTGACCTCACGGTCCATCTTAGCTGCCAGGTATTTAGTGTAGCTGCTTGTAGATGTCAGCTTCCCGATAATATAGAGAGCACCAATATCGTTCTTATTTACACGCATTGCATACGCAACATCACTACAGTAATAGTTGTGGACACCGGCGCCGTAGGCGTCTTCAAGCGCCTCAAGGAGCGCTTCATGCGTATTCAATTTTACTTTTTCCATTTCCGCCCCCGGCGTTTCCTCTATCCAGGATTTGGGAAGTGATTTGTGCCAAGCCTGCAATGGAATTTTGTACATATTATACGAGAGCCTTTTTTGGAGAATGGTTTTTGTGTAATTTCTGAAAAAAAAGTTTGTTTGTACCAGTTCCGTTGTGTGGTCATAGAAGCAAAAATTAGTTAGACTTGTGTTGATGAGAACTTGGAGGTTTTTCGAGAACATTGCGCTAACTGGTGGGTTTTCAATTTGGTTGTCGAATATCAACGCACAATACTTGAACGCTCCATTTGCCCTTAATTTTGTCAGATAAACTTTGCAAATTTCAATTTGCAGAATTTTGTCTTCGTAATTGGCAAGTTCTGTAAATTGGCGAGTTTCAACTATAGCTTGATAAATATGCTCCACAAATGTCGGCATTTCTTCCCCTTCTATTACATTGTTTTGAAATGCACTGACAATGGAACGATTGTATTCCGAAACCACCTTACTTGATGTATTAGTGGAACGTGAACTAATTTCAGCCCAAGCTTAAGAAGCAAATAATCCAATATGATATAACACAGTATACTACAAATAAATGAATTACTCTAAATAAGAACGGTGCGTGAAAATAGAATGATAGTGGAAAAGAGAGGCGGTCACACAAATTTCCAATACAACTTTACTAGAAATAAGCATTTTTTTTTGTTTTAAATACATTTAATAGGCCTTTAAATGCATACTTTAGCAATAATAGTAATTACAATAGTAATAAGGAAACAGTATTCAGGATTCTGTTATTTTTGTATTATTCAACGCAAAATTGTGTGTGGCAAATCTATTTACTCTCACCAAATTAGCTTATACCAAACTGTCAATTGCCAAAAACTAGATACTAGAGCCCAGTTTCAAGAATAAAAATTGAATTGCATATATTTTTGTAACCTAATCCTAACGTATCCTAAACCTAACCTAGTGATTAGGAACCTCAGTCTCTCTCCACTAGACAGCATGAGAACGAGAGTTCAAATCTCCCAATCAGCTACCAAAAAGTCTTCACTGTTGGCTTTGTCCTTAAGGAATTGCCTTGCGTTTGCCCGTATTTCCGTGAACTAGGAATACGCAGACAGAGAATATGGAAATTACCTGATAAAGTTTCGCAACAGTGTTAAGGGAATTGTGAGGTTACGGGACCTCTAGGGAAAAGGGAAAGGGGCTCTCGGGGTCAAAGGGGACCTAAAGGGGTAAAAGTGGAAAGGGACTATGGGGACTGGGCAACTTATATTCAAAGGCCTTATGCCTACCTGACTGATCCAATGCCGAAATGAAGAGGTCAAGAGGTCAAACGGTGAAACGACGGGGTCTTACGGCCACTACTTTTATTTAGGCACAAAACAAGAAAAGGCAAAAAGAAGACGAAGGCTGGAAGTGGCGAGGAGGGAGCGATGCGGTCCTTCCTTGCTGGCTTCTGGAACACGTCTCCTCCAGAATCTTAGAATGAGGGAGATAATGAAGGGAAATGGGTAGTGGGCAGAGGGGATGCACACAACCTAACACAAGGCGATGTGATTTGGTCTGGCACGATGTAGCTCCTCCCCTTCTAGGGTGTCCGGTGAGCCAAAGAGGGAGTCCTGGGCACTTTGGAATGGGAAGATGACGCTAAGGGGAGAAAGGGCCCTTGTAATCCTTCAGAATCCTAAAGACTGCCCTCATTTGCGTAGAGTCACCTGTGGTTATCAGGCGACAACTACGGCCGTTCCTGATTGCAAATTGGTCTACTCCCTTTATAGACTAGGCCTGTAAAACAGCGGAATGTTACGGATATTCTGTTGATTCCGCTTGATGACAACATCTATGCTAACGAGCTCCTTATCCTTTCACTTCCCTACCCTCTCCTTTACATGTTGACCATCCGCACTGCGGGAATGCCAAATAACGCTCCTTTTCCTTTCAAGTCAGGCAATTTTTCCTTATGACTTATGTTTTAATATTTTATGTGATACGTATTACTGACGTGTATTATAATACACGTCTTCTTAATTATAACCAAATTTAACCCAGTGCACTTATGCTGTGTTCAGCTATTAATGTAATTGGTGGACTTATACTTGCGTATTTTTACTAACACAATGATGTACATGTTGATCTGGGTTGGCCGTATATCAATAAAATGATTGATTGATTAATTATAACCCAAAGGAACCGGGGTCGGTAGCAAACTAGACCTCCCTAAGGCAGGCGCAACAATCTTTGATGGGGTTCACCTGCATGGGTGAAAATGTCCCCCCCCCCGCCGCTCATTTTAGCTCCTAAAATTTTGAAATTGGGAAAAAAATATAGTTTGGGAACTTTCTCAAATCTTTACCAGACTGGGTGACTCTTCAAATATTTTCTAGCGATCGACCTCCAGAAAATTTTCCAAAGCGGCGAACCAGCGCTTGGTTAAAAATAGCCCAGTACCCAGTATATACTCAAACTTTTTCTCCTACATTCAGCTCCCTGTAATTAACCCGCCTACAACTCTTGTTTAGCTAAAAATAAAAACAATGATAACTCACGACAAATTTGAAGTAGAACCTATCCGCTTCAAAACGCGTCTCCCACTCATCGTTTAAAACTACGAGTGTTCGCACTATCGGTTTTGACTCCCCGTAGTTGCCAATCATATACATAATGACTGCGTAAATATAACTGTCGCCCAGTACGCTGCCTCCTTTCCAGCAATACCTCACGAAATGCAACGTAGTAGAGGACTTCGAATACGATGCTATCATCCCATACTCCATGTTTTCTAGCGTCGGGGGCGGGGAGTCTGCGCTCGTTAATGTGTTAAGCATCAAATGATTTTTTACGGTTAGTTCCAATTCCTCGATATTTGCAGTTTTGAGTGGGGAAATCCATTGCTGTCAAAAATAATACTTATCTAGAAAAAATCTTAGTATGTATAAAATGGTGCATATAGGATGTTTTCACACATAACTCCAATTTTTACACAAATAGCCAGTGTTTGGAAGAATATATTTGGTTTTACTCAATAGTAAAATCATATAATTCAATAATTGTTTAGCTAACTAATGCAGTTAAAAATATTTCTGTTGAACACATGCTTGTATAAAAATTATTTAACTTAGAGGACGACAATGTGGTTGTCTCTAGGATAAGCAAAGAGAATCACGTGCGTTTTTACGTGCCAATCGGCAACATCGCTTCAAATTATGAGTACTCTTATTACACTGTTTCTTAAGTCAAATTCAGTTGCGTATTTTTTAAATTTAAAAAAAATCTAAAAATTCACGTTTTTTGGAGCCCTTACATTATTTCAGACAGGAAAATAGGCGCTGCAAAAGGGGTTATCGTTAAAATTAGTTGAAATAAAAACAGCTTTTGTCCTAATCCACTGAAGTATTTGTTAAAAAAAAATTCGTTTAAAAAAAATTGTAGATGTAGGACAAAACAGGTAGATAGAAACGCATAATTAGAGCAGTTATGTTTTTGTTCTAGGACAGGCCTGTTTTGCTTCTACAGTAGAGTCAACTGCAGTTTATGGTTTGCCACATTAGTAACATCCGCCCGCATTCTGAAACTTTAATATTATTTGAAGATAAAAAATTGGATTTCGGGAGTTACACTTAAAACAGGCCCACAAACTTGGAAAATACTGCACCGACGCACGACGTAATCCAATATGAGTTTATAACAAAATCTGTACACAATACGACAAGGTAAAGTTTAGTTAACTTTGATTTACTGATTGATGGTCGTTATAAAACCTCGGATTTATAAAACTTGATTTAAATTAAAAATTACCACAAACGCTAAAGGAAGTGTTAGGCCGTTTACTTCGTCTTCTACAAACCTCTCCACAGGAGTTGAGATGTTGAAGCCCATTGAGAACTCGACAACTGCATCTTCGTTACCAGGGAGCACAACTGCCGCTGTACAGTATGTTTTATCCTTTACTGTGAATTTGACAATGCAAAAGTGTTCTGATTCACGCACGTCCTTACCAGAGACGGCAATTATGTCGATTATGGACTTGAAGTTGGCGAATGCTCCACTAAGTTTTTTTTGGATCCAGTGTACGACGTTATTTTGAACAACGTCAGCTGAGAGCATGAATCTCGAAGGAACCCGCCCAGTACTCACCGTCTAAATACGTGTATAGCAAAAATTGTATTAGAACCTGAGCGCTCGAATCCTACAAAATGATTTCTATAAAAACTAAATTAATTATTGAAATCGACACCAAATAAACATTTCAAACACAAAGTAAAAAAAAATTGTTTTTCAACTGAATTTGCCATTCAAAATATGAAAAGGAGTAGGTAGTTTTGTTTATGCAAATGTTTCTACTCGAAAAGTTTTGCTCTTCTTAATTTTAATCGTTCTTAATTCGAGTCGAGTTCTTAATTTTTGGTGGCCTAGAAATATCTCACGGGAGGTGCAAAATCGAGCATTGTGTTCATAAACGTTTCTAAATTGTGCACAGTGTTTCTAACTACTTTTAATAAAAGTACATTTGGAAGGGTCATAAGCACCCTTAACCTCAAGCGCTTTTATCTATTTCCAAAGGGCCCAGGGCTCCCTCTCAAGCTTGTGACCTCTTGACCTTTCACTTGACCTTTTCTTTTTTAGGTGTCTCTTTTGCCCTATGACCTCAAGATCCCATTTCCAACTTCCCCCAGGGGCCACATACCTCTCAATTTTAATCATGCCTTTATTTACAGTGACCTTTTGAAACGAGCACAAAGCAGAGTGGTTCAAAATGGGTTTATATTCGATTTAATCGTTTTCAGTTTTCCAGTTGTTACATGTATTCCTTTTTGTTTGAGATTGTTTACATATTTCCCTTAACATCCAAAGAAACAAATTGTTTTGCTTTGAGTTTTGACCCTAGCTAAATGCTATTATCCACGTGGCTTGGAAACTTTTAAAAACAAACAAATGTTTACCGTTTGTTGTATTTAATGGTTTCCATGCCACCTTGGCCATTATCTTAGAATTCAACCTCTTGTTTTTTAAATATCAATTATGTACAGTTTGGATACGCTTTGACATGTGTCTGCAAAGGTGTCTCGGACAGACGGACATGAGCTCGAGCTAGAGCTTTTCGGGTCCGCTTGTCCGAGACACACTAGCAGACACATGTTATAGCGTGTTCAAATTGTGAATAACAGATCTTTAAAAAAAAGAGGTTAAGCTCTACTATGAAGACTAGCTTTGTTTGACTGAGCGGAAGGAAAAAATTTCATATTTCTAATTTCGAAGAGGGTACGATATGTTCCAAACCCTTCGAAGTCAAGGTAGTTTTGGGAAGAGGGAACATTACAATCTCATAACCAAATGTTTCACATTGTGACAAAACTATATACGGTGTCCGTTTCAAAAATTCGTTATTAACAAAATTGTTTTACAATGTGCTCCAAATATAAAGGATTCAAATTACAATGAGTAACTTTGTGAACATATTTGTACACAATTGTCGTCATGATGATCGAAACTAAACTGCTTTGTAATTTGTAAATTTTTGCAGAAAAAGTAAAAGTGTTATTGGCTGACGCAACAGGAAGGTTGTACACTGTTTGTTTGTTTTTTCACAGCGGCGTGTCACCTCTACTCCCAAATCGTGACCGTTAATGAGCTCTTAAGATCAGATTAGGGAACCAATACAGGTCAAGTCCAAACTCCTCTAAATGCAGGATTTTTTCCTTGTAAATTTAGAGCGAAACAGAAACCGGTAATAACTAATCCGGTAACGAACAAGTTACAGGTGAATTGGATGATTAAAGTACATTGTTTTAATTCCGAAAATTCTTAATTTGCTTTTCCTAAGTGCGTAAAGTAACGATGTTTGAAATTATAACCTTACTTTTGTTCGGAGACTTTTTTTTTAGCTACACCAAATTTTTGTTTGCAACATTTTTTTCTTTTCAGCTGCAAAAGGAAGTCCACTTATTTGACATTTCCGCAAGGCGGATGGTCAACATGTAAAGATAGGGTAGGGATACGGTTGGAGATTAGGTATGAATTAAAAAATGTGTACATTACACCAAGCAAAAATGAAGAGTAGAATGGTGAATCGAACATTGCACCAAATTATCCTAAAGCATTCTACTCTTTATTCGGGTAAACGGGCCTAGAAGCAGAACGCATTATTACACTGTTTCCAAAATGTGAATTTCACGAGAAAAGTAGCCATCTTACGCTTTGATACGATTGGCGTTGCATTAGAGTGGGAATTTCGTTGAGTGCACTTGTTGCTCCGTCCTGGAACACTGTCATCACTCTGTGTACGGCGCACT
>JAQFYP010001600.1:0-14966 GCA_034694865.1 Bilobella braunerae
TTCCCGAGGAGACTGGGGCACTATTAGAGACCCGGGGCATTATTAGGGGCTGGGGTACTAATAGAGGATTTACGGTACTCAATTACGAGCTCCTGCAATCGATGCATGAACTTATGTAGAAAAATCACGCGGTTCCATCCTTGTAAAGTTTTACGGATAACCATTTGTTGGATATCGATTTATTATCTGTGTCTTGTGTGGAAAATATAATTCACCGACGCATCTTCCGCAAGGAACTGCGCAAACTGAAGCAAATATATTACGGGTATTGGTAGACTGCTTCAAGCAAAATGTTATAAGACTTGCGTTTCAAACCCAACATTGCCGCAGTCCCCCCCCCCAGGAATGTTTGTATAGGTTATCCAGCACAATGGTTTTTTCCATTTCTTTGACAACAAACAACAATTTCTGAAGTGACGCCGTAAACCAACATTTAAATTTTCATTATGATATTAACAAATCCTGTTTTTTTTGTTAAGTAAATGGCATGACTAATAAAAATAAAACATAATAATTCATCGGGTAAATTTAGCTATCACCTTTTAGCACATTTTGGCAACTTGTATCAAGTGAAAAGCAGAAAGAGTTGTCGGATTGCCACTCTAGATTGTTATAAACTCAGTTGTACACCCCCATTCTATAACAAAATTGTCTACATTTTATAAAAGGAAAAACAGATATCATAATTTAAGTATTTTTATCAGTGTCAATACTTTGGTGGTAGTTACAGTTGAAAATATGTTACTTAAATTTATTAGCACAAGCTTATGTTGACCATAATATCAATGTCAAAAATGTATGCACAATATAAAACAAAAACGTTGCATACGGGACCGAGCAAAATAAAAAATTGTACTGGACCTGAAACCAATTCTACAAATACTGTTCTGGCTATTGGACAATTGGGAAATGTTAACATTGAGTTAGTTATAGTATTTGATATAACCTAAACCTTTGACATTATAATAACTTGTGTTTTATAGAAAAACCGCAGAAAACCTGATATTTTGGTTTGGTGGTCATTCATTTGAGATAAATGGTCACCGGTTGTAGTCACCATGACAACTTGTAGTTTCGTATAAAACGGCCCGGGACGGCATGGGCTTATTATGCTCTACTATGTAATCCTCATGCTTATTCAATGTGGTTTCATGATAAAAGTACGAAACCTAGCTACTTCCTTAACATTGTTCGAGTTGGGTCAAATTTGAAAACCAAAATAATTAAAATGAATTTTTAACTAACGGTTAGTCACAATTTCACAGTTAAATTTGATCACTTTTGGCTAAGTCTGGCTCATTTAACAATGCTATTCCAAGTTATATGCTTTTTTTTTGTAAATGGTTTTCAAAAGTAATACACCAAGTTTTAGTAAAAATTGATTCATCGCGCGTTTACCATTACTTTCTCTAATGTGAAAACTTGCAACAAAACAATCTAATTTAATAAATAACAAAATAATAATATTTTGCAAAACTGCACACTGTGAAGGAGCCTGTCACAACCTAGTAAGATACTAAACTTAAGGTTTGTGATAGTTTTATTGGTTGCTTCTATGATTCACTATGCTAGTACAACGGTTTCGCCATGTTTCACCATTTTTCAGTGCAATGCAATTGCTTTACACAAACACATGTGCAACACATGTGTTTTGTGCATTGGCAAATGGCAAAATGCATCTTTCGAATCAGCATATTATGGTTTCATATAATGTAATAGTTCAGAAGCAGCTAAAAGGAAGCCTTAAATTCAGCGTCAAAAATGAGTGCTAAAAACCAATTATCAAATGGAAACCAAACCGGATGTAATTTGATACACGTGAGTGTGGGACGCCTAATAATTCTACCCGACACTGTACCGAACACCGCGCACAGCATTGTTTTCCTGCTTTTAACAAAGGGAGGAAGAAGGAAAATTAAATAACTATATTTTAATTAACAAGTAAATTTTTAAAACTGTAAAAATAACGCTTTCTCTTTGTAAACAAATTTTTATAAGTAAATAAATATTTCAAATAATTCTTGACTTATGTAATTATTAGGGAATTATTTTTATATCCATCGGCATTACGTTGTTAAAATAAGAAAACACAATCAAATCGGTGCAACATTCACCAAAAAACCGGTATACCATTATGGTCGTACTAGAGTTAGTGGCAAAACTAAGTGTTTAATTTGATGTATTTTTGATTTTGCTGAAAACAACAGAGTAAAATTTTGTAAAATTTTGTTTTTAGGGTGCAATTTAGCTAGTAAAAATTTTTTGCGATGGACTCCTTCAAAATGGTTACAGAATATTTCTTTTTGTACAGTTCCAACCATCACTTGACTGGAGATTATTCGTGAGATAAAAGAATTTAACAAAATAAATCTAAACTCTTCTCTTATTTTTATTAAAACGTTGGCATCCTGAAAAAAAAATAGTTTTGCTTGATACGGTCTTATCACGATAAATAATCCAAAGGTACAAAGCCAACAATACTTGATAATGTTTAACTGCATATGATAATTTTTATCTCAAAACTGAACCTCGATTTCCAAATTCAAATCCATGCAGACTTTTGAAACAAGTGATGTTCATACTATTCTACTAGTGCTGTGTGTAAATTTAATTTCAGAATGGCCGAAATTCGAAAAAGGGTTGCAAGCAACTTTGAAAGATTAAAGGAAACAACAGTTTGTGTGGAAGAGCTAATTAGAAAATTAGTTGAAGCTGAAGTGATAACAAATAAAGGCCAAGCATATATTGTAAGTTACTACCCCATTATCACATCCAAAGCCATACTAGTCCGTCCTGAGACAGGATTTAACATTTAATTTGTTATTATTTTGTCCTAGGACGTAATGATGCCTATGCTAATGAGGCATCATTACTTCCTTCTATATCCCCACCCACCCTCTTACATGCTGACCTGTCGCTTTTGCTGCAATGTCAAATAACACTCCTTTATCCTTTGTTAGTTAAAAAAATCACCAGAAGTTTATATGTAAAGGACAACAATACCGGAATGCGGAATAATATTTCGATTGTGAGATACACTGATGCAAATATAAATCCAGTTCTGTAATTTCTATTAAATAAAGAAAATCCTAATAAAATATTGAAAAGTGTGCGTAAACTTTGTTAATACAGCTTAGAGAAAAAGGCCAACAGGCACACAGACTATACCGTGGTTTGGAATCCAAAATATCGAAGACAAATTGGCCTACTATCAAAGCTGCATTTAGCGCTACTGGAAATCAGCCTATTGTGCAAATACTAGAAGGTGCTCTAACTGAGGTACAGGAAAAAGAACCTTTAAGCGCAACAGGCAACGGAGAACAAAAAAATCAAATCAAGGTTATTATTAATTTAGAAAACGATCAACTACCACAAGTTGTTAAACCTGCTCCAACTAGGCATATTGGACAAATTTCTTATTCTCATTCTACCATAGTTGGGCGCTCAACGGCAACAGTTGTCTACAGTGGAATGTTTGGCAAAAGAGAAATTGCGGTTAAGAGAATACAGAGAATATTTCATAAAATGTATGAAAGTGAAACTGACTTGCTTCAGATGTGTGATCACCCAAACATAATACATTACTATTTGCATGAAGCTGACGAGGAATACTATTTCATTGGCTTGGACCTATGTAGTGGAAGTCTTCAAGATTGGATTAAATCTGAAAATAAATTCGGTCTGACTGCTTCAACAATAATAAATGAAGTCACTGAAGGTTTGATCCATCTGCATGATTTGCGTATTTTGCACCGTGATTTGAAGCTGTCAAATATTCTTATCAAGCAAACAAACATTACTGCAGGGCTGTCATTTCTGATTTTGGTTTTTCAAAATCAAATCCGGATGATATGTCAAGCTTTGCCCAATCACGTGCATTTGGAACAAAAGGTTGGATTGCACCAGAACCATCTGAAAATTTTGATGATTATGTAAAAGCCAACAACAAAATATCATTTGCAACGGATATTTTTACGTTGGGATGCGTATTCTACTATGTTCTAACAAATGGTCATCACCCATTTAGTGACGAGAAATTCAGGCAACAGGCAAATATTAAGGACGGAAAATACTGTTTGGAAAAAGTTCAAGGATGCCCCAGTGGTGCTTATCAACTTATCGAAAAAATGATTTCAGCTTTTCCAAAACAACGTCCAAGTGCCGCTGCACTCAATTTTCATCCACTGCTTTGGTCACCAGACAAAATAATTGCATTTATCACTAAAGTTAACTCAGTTTTAATAGTGCAAACTACTGAAAATGCTGCAAGTATTTCAAAGCTTGAGAATGAAGCGTTAAGTGTAATCCGTGAAGATTGGACAAACTCACTCACACCAGAACTGGCGCAATATTTTCGATCGTACAAAAAAGGAGCTTATAAAGTAGAAACTGTGAAAAGACTCGTTCGAGCCATTTGAAACTTGGTATTTTAAAATAATTGATATAATACTTTTTGCATCGCAAAATCACCGATTTTAATGTTTTTTTTTTAATTGTAGTTTGCCCACCAAGAGGAGTTTCCAGAGTCCATTAAGCAAGTATTTGGCAAAACCACGGAATCCTTTATGACGTATTGGATTTCTACATTTCCAAAAATACTTCCTCATGTGTGGAACTGTTTCGAGAACCGAAAATCAGAAGAGGCGTTCTCGGTATACTATTCTCAAAATTATAAGTTTTAAGTTGAAAATTTGAAAATACCTTAAACCAGAGGTGATTCAAAATATCAGACTAGTGAGTAGGCAATGAAAAGCATATTTTTCAGTATTGTTACATAAAACTTTATAATTTATCGAAAATACAACCGTAGCAAAGAATGTTTAAAATGCATTCAAATGCAAGATTGAAAAAGTGAAAAGAAAAAGCCACACAAAATTTGGGGCTAACGAATTTGAACATTGTACAAATTAAAACTCATTAGAAAAAAATTACTATACACTAAATTGGCTTACTGTTTTGATTTTGATTCTTTGTACTGCACATTTGCATCAACTTTAAATCCCAAAATTACCTAGTGCAAATGTTTGTTTATTTATGTTACCCGTGTAACTTGTAAGTGTAAGAGCAAACTCAATTTGTTGTAATAACCTTTACAACAAATATATAGAACATTGAAAACAAAAATGTGCTAGAGTTTAATTGTTACCATTTGCCTAGTTAAGCAACCGTTATTAAACAATGGTTTCAAAATGCGGGTGGCAAAACTTGAACGTAAAACAGGTGAAATTATCCATAACTTGGTTTATCCGCCGTTGGAGGAATCGCTGCAAACCATGAGAACATTTATTTATGCAGTTACTCAACAGAAATAGTTGTAATAAAATTATTGCAAGATTATTCATTTTTCTTTCATCAATTTCTGTGAACAACTTTAATTTACTATTAAAAAATTGTGTTACACAGAGTCTTTTTTATTCTGAATTTTGATTCTAAATTTCTGAACGAATATTTTCAAGCAGACTCTGCTTTTATTCTAGAGCTCGATGAAATATTTGTCTGAAAATAATAATTCAAAATAATAATTGAAAATAATTGAGTATATTAACATATTTCACAATTACATAATCATGTGTAAGTTATGCGCGACGCTTTGTAAGTTCTAAATATAATACCAATTTGTTTTGTCAGCTACTAATTCACAAACTCGCTGGATAAAATAAGGAGAAATAATATTGTCACTGTTGCCTGTGATTGCCAATTATGAGACCATTGGGCATCGAGCAAAAATGGATCTGCGCAATGATATGCCTGGCTATGTGCAAGGATGCACAGTGCCTTCCTATAAAAGTTCCACACTCAACGTTCAAACAAGTTATTAAGGAGCGTCTAGCTGCTTTATGGGAAGACTCAGTCTGTCAGTCTGTCAGTTTTCCTGTCTGTCCGTCTGTTTGCGGAATACGTCTCGAACGGGTTAACTTTTTTTAAATCAGTTTGCGGGAAAACCTTCTAGGGGTCACAAGTGAGATCAAGTTCGAAAATGGATCATGATGGTCTGACCGTTTCCCCTCATTTTGTCCCCCAAACTCAAAAAATTCTTCTTCTTTTCTTTCGAAAAATTTTCAGTTTTGCATATAGTGAAGAGTTATTATGTTCCCCTTAATGACCCCAAAACCAAAATTTCGGTCATTTTTGCGTGTTTACTATCTTTGCATTAAATGAAAGCCTAATATGGTACCATGACATGGTTACCCCTAACCATTTCCCCGATGACCCCCTGACTGACCCCCAAAACCGAAAAATCTGTGTAGTTTATTTGTACTAGTTCAATACGCTACTTACGTTACGTGAATTTGCAACGGTTTATTTATTTTGAAACCATCATGGCGAGAAAATTAAGCCTGGATAAACATTTTTGTTCTAATTTTAAAACTTACGATTTAATCGGTCCGGTTAAAAAAACTGTTCCTTATGTGACATCTGGGCAAAGATAGTACTGTCTGGCTAGTAAATTATCCATATATATTTTGTAAAATTTGTTTTAATAGTTTTTAAATTACCATGGCAGTCATGAAGTCTATAGAGCTGGGTTTTTATTTATATGGGGTTGAAGAATATAGTGGTAGTGTTATTAGCTTTTTCCGTGATTGTAAAGCAAGTACAGCTTTACACAACGGGCAATAAAAAAAAGGCGCTATCATAATAACAAAATTTCAAAAATAAATAAGTTATGCGATTACTTTAATTAATGACATCAAAAGCCGTAGGTCGAAATTTGTCTGAAAATCAAGAAATACTAAGTTTCCTTTTTTTTTTGCAAATTATTAACAGGTTTACGGTTTCATAAGACGTGGGAAAGGCAGCGGTTTCACCAGGACATTTTGGATTAGGTCCAGTACCAATCGTTGTAGAACGGGTCGGCACGACTTAGCTAGAATATAGGATGGTAGGACCTTTTAGCGTTATTGTGTTTATAGCGGTTGAATTAAAAATAGAAAAACTTATAGAACTTTCTCATTGAAAGGTTTTAAAAACGGTTCTAGTTTTAGGCGAACGTCTCTACCCGTGGGCAGTTGTAGTGAATTATTGATAAACACCTTTTTCACAAGTGCAAGACTACGACTCTATCACCACCAATTGTTCTTTTTTTTTATAATTGTACTATATACTATTGTTACATACTATCTGGCTCGCAGAACGACATTGAACCGAACAGTGTCACGTGTGAAGCTGTGAATATCCTCATCAGATGGAGGTCCAATTATGGGATCAATTTCAAAACGGAAGCGTTGTAGTAGAGTAATAACAGAAAACAACATGCTTGTTTTACCAAACTGTTTTCCAATGCATCTGCGCCTACCTGCAGTAAAATAATGCACTAAATAATTTGGTCATCCTAAACCGATTGTTGGTAATATAATTATTTACCAAATCCAAAGGAAACAATTTTGTCTGTGTTTATGAGTTGGCCATTAGCAGACAAAAATCTATCTGGATTAAACGTAGATGCGTCTTTCCAGAATGAGTCATCCAGGTTTCCACTCCACATGTTCAAAATTATTAAGGTTCCCTGCAAAATTAAATTATTTATGTTGCAAATACATAATTTGATTCAAGAGGTGTATCGACTATTTTTTATCCGAAGTTGTAACAACGTTTTGCATACGTATTCGACTTTTAAGTTTGAAATAGTAAAGCTACAGTCAGGTCATATTTAACTGTGGTATTCCATACTCACTCGGCTGACTCTTCTCGGCTAAGGCATTTTGAATGATTGACTAGTATTTTGCATTTTTGTAAACATTTGCACATGCATATTGCCTCTTTTTTTTAAATTATGTTTTATATTTTTGCGCCACCATGTCGGCCCACCAGCAACTTACCCTATACTCTAGCACTAGCACTAGCACCGACTAGGAAACCTTCAAGATAACCAGTTTTTATTCAGATAGTGTTTTTCAAAGACTTTCGTTTGGATACGGATTCCATTGACTTAGAGCTAACTTGCAAAATTCCACAATAAATTTATAATTCAGGATTTGCTTACCTTTGGTATTAAGTAATTGTCAAGCTTCCAGTTTTTCAAAAGCTTCCTTGCAATTACGGGCACCACGTTAGCAAGCCTGATACAAAATAAAAGTTACTATAACCTTATATTTTGGAAAGTGAATAAAACCAGTGCTTCCATTTTGCTACATCATTTAGTCTAATTCATAATCTTTTCACATAACAGCAACAAATTAGTTTATCAATTTTTAAGTAACCAAGTAAAACAAGTCACTCATACCTATTCCGATTGCTTTTACTGTTCTTAACACATCCAAACAAAATTAACAAGAAAAGACAAAAACTTACCTGTAAAGTTCGTAAAGTGTTGCCTGCGTATACAACAACCTGATTTAAACAAAAACAATAAATTCCAAAGGCAGCTTATTCTGCAATCCGAAATTAGGTTAGTTGCCTTGGAATGTCATCAGCAGTAGCATTGCGAGATCTTCCAACAACTTCGTCAATTTCAAGTAATAGTTTATTTTGAATTTCCGGATATTGCAGCAAGTACCGGATTAGGAACTTCACCAAGTGTGACCCTGTGTCCATCCCTCCTAAACATAAGTCTTGTACAACTGCAACAACGTTCTCATCTAGAATGTACCATTTACCGTAAACAAATGTTCACAAACACTATTACTTAAGATGTCATATTAGCATAGTAGATATGTACCTGTAAAAATGCTTGAATGTACATTTGCTACTGGGCCTGTTTTATCAACAGCATGCAAAATTTCTTGCAAAAAGTTATTTGCTTTATCATCATAACTCAGCTCTCCTCTTTCTTTCCTAATTGTATCCTACAAGTGATAAAAAACATTGTAGAATATCTTGACTACTTTATTATACTTTATGATTGATTGCTGAAAACCCTTACTTGTGTTGTTGCTCTCCACTTCGCACACATGTCACGAAGGTTTTGAAATCCCGTCCACTTTGGGAAAATTGAAATCAGTTTTGGAAAAATAAATGCAATACTTTCACCATAATTTCCAGACTTGATATAAGCGTTCAAATCATGAAGCAAACTCTGAGTGCAAATATCGTCTCGGCTGCACTTTTCTCCTGTAACAATTCTCCAAATTGTTTTGAAAAACGGGAGGTTGAACTGAGTTGTCAATGTTATAGTAACTTCGCCATTTTTCATTTGTGAATGAATTTCGTCACAGAAGTCAGTAAATTCTTGTGCGACTAAAGTTCCTATAGTGCTACGATCGCTGAAACCATATTTGTTTAAGACTTTGTGTGTATAACCCCTTGTTTGTGTCCAAAAATCCGGAAGTGAAAACAGAATTCCTAAAAAACATTTATCCAAGTAAACACTAAAACACTTTGTCAAACTTTCAAACTAATTAATGACAATAAAGTAGAAGTTTTTGGTGACTATTTTTTAAATAGAGGTAAATTACATCCATATCCTACATCTAAAAGAAATAGTCTACAATTAAATGTAAAGGATAAGAGTAGATACTACTGCATGAGCTTTCAATTCAAAGCTATACTTTTATGGAATGAGTTCAAAGATTTAAATAATGAAAAGAACTTTCAAAAATTTAAAAATACGTTAAAAGAACTGTTACTCACAGAACAAAAAAGAATAAGTTAAAATTGTACAAAAAGAAAATCTAAAAGATTTTAATTTAAGTAAATGTCAATTTATGATTTATTATAGGATAATTAATAGTATTTAAGTAATCTAAGATGTACCATTGTAAGACCACATTATAGTGGGATTTGTACATCATTATTAATGTATGTATTATTGAGTTCTAATCAATGATAAATCAATCAATCAATCAATCAAAAAAAAATATAGTTTAGTACATAAAAGATATTTGATTGCAGTCTTACCCAACGGATACGATTTTGATTTTTCAAGTATCCAAACATCGTTCTCATCAATGCGAGACAGAAGAAATTCGGAGTTTGCAACTTCAGCCAATTTAGCATGACCGCTAATGAGAACTGCAATAAATTTAACATTATCCAGACTATCGTGGGAACATGACATAAATTTTGGCAAGCTAAATTAACGTTGAATTAGATATTTTGTGAACGAACGGTGGTGACTTAATTTAATGTTCACAATTAGGTATCATATAATTAAATATCACAAATTCCCGATTGACTCAAAAATCAAAAAAATAAACTGATAACTTTTAGATTTCGATACCAAATTTATAAGAATAAATTTTTGTTTGAAAATATTTAACAAACACAATTCACTGAACAAGGGTAAAATAAAATTTGTAGTAGGTAGTGTACATCTTCCAAATAAATTTATTCGGAAATGAAATTCAAGGGACGACGTTGTCGTTAAGTAGTTAGTGCAACACTAAAGTATAAAACACAACATGTCATTGTGAAAGCAATAAAATATATGGTTAAACATTTTATCAAATTTTCAATAACTTTTTAAAATTCAATTAAAGTCAATTGTGCAAGTTAATATACAAGGAACACTATTTTCAATTGCCGACACATTATAAAATTAGTCTTCCAAACACACACTAGAATTGCAAGTGGGGAATTGTACACGAATACCCATAATATAATAGAATAAAGGCTTACTATTTACACGAGCATTTGCCCTTTATTTGCCAATAATGACTTAAAAATAGAAAATTTCATTTTTCGTACTGCTGTAAACTATGCAGGCCTTTTGACTTGCTAGTTTAGTAACGCTAGTTTAATTTGGTGAATTGCATTTATTTACGAAGTCGTTTAAATGCTTGCAGGTGAGAATAAGTTATCGTTTTTTTTAAATAACACATATGTGTCAATCGATAACAGATAATTTGAATAGTTTGCCGAAAGCTTGGGCATTGGCCATAAGTTTTGAAAAGTACAGCTCGGAAAATTTTATGCTATTTAATATATAAAGTGTTATAATACATTAAAAGAAGGCTCCTGTTACTGGTTAAAAAGTACAACAGTACAGTCCTCGTCTATTTAAAGTTAGAATTTATTAATACAATTAGTTAACTTTTTTGTTAGCTCACCTGTGGGAATAGACCCCATTTGTAGACTAACAACGTTTCCATAGCTTTTGGTCAACTTTTCAAATAAATCAACTGGTCTCTTAGCACCAGCAGCCAAGACAGACAAAAGAGAACCGATTACTGGTAACTTCAGTGGACCTGGCCAATACAAAAAATTCTTATCAAGACACGATTTAAATTCAAATTCACACTCTGCTATATTTCCACCGGGAAACTGAAGAAATTTCGAATGAATGAATGAATGAACTTGCAATGTCGCTTTAGGTTAAACCTGGGGAATCACTTTCACTTGTGATTTCATTAAAAAAAATTGAAATTCGGCGTGAGTTGTGATTTCTTATAGTGGATGTAATAGGAACTTCACGTTAAATAATGTAAGTAATTAACAAAAGAAGACATACCCGGTGGCAAGTTTAGCTTGTGAAAGTACCAACGTTGACACAATAATACGAAAGCAAAACTGGCAACTATCCACACTACCTCTATCAACATATTAGTAAATCTGGTCAACAATGGTAATGTGTAAAAGAGTTGTTTAGCTCTAGTGAATTCTCCGTCTGAGAAACAAGACATTCAATGAGATGCAACAAGAAACTAAATTTAGAAAACCGGTTTACTCTAGGCTAATCACAAAAAGTACCTAAATGTGGTAGCCTTTTTCAATGGTATTGTGGTGTATAATAATTCTCGATTCGTTTTTTTTCTAGTGCGTTAGGGAGTGATAAATAGTGATAAATAGACAGAAAACCTGTACAAATCAAATTTCGACCTAACCTGGTTCCTAAAAAGAAACATTAATTTGTCCAGCTCTGGGTCCCACTATTGTAAATTCAGGCTTCCTCCAAATTTTCAATTGAATTCAAAATACTTCAACTTGAATCAACTTTCGCAACTTTTTTAGTTGTGAACCTCTGTGATTTGCGTATGTTCTAAATATTTAAGTCACATTTTACAAATCCAAAATAAAAATAAATACATAAAATTTTTAATTAGAAACAACCTCTAAGGCCAATACACGACTTGTTCAGAAGGTCTTTGTTTATCAGAATCCAACCGGAAAAGTCCTCTAATGCTGTTGTCACAAAATAATTCCAAACAAAAGAAGGTTTTGCTACATATTTCACTCCCGAATTAGTCAACTTTTGTTTCATGGTTTGACTTCTTTTGACTAGAGCTGCTATGCAACACCTATTCATTTATTTTCACAGAATCTGGAAGCACAATTTGGCAAATATAGGATTATACCGCAAGAGTTGCACAACCATTAAAGTTACAAACTGCATTGACATAACAATAAACAAAACCTTGCTATAAGATTCCCACAATCAAAAGAGTCCGCATCTCTACCGAGGCTGTCATTCTTCCAGTCTCTCATTACTTTGGAAGAATAGATCAAATACAAAATTTGAAACGTACTATTTTAGGCTCCAGAAACAAAAAAAATCTAATTCTGCATCTAACACATTATTTTCAAGTTTTTTTTTAAAGTTTAAAGTAAACCTTTTTAAGGATTTACATACTTACAATTACATTTACAACTGTTGTTTCTCTTACGAAATGTGACAACATTTGTGGAGGATACTTTTGTCAGTGACAGTTGTTGACCATAAAACTTCCCCTATTTGAAAAAAATGACCCTTTGTTGCGTCGTAAGCATAAGTTTAGGTTAAATCGGTTAATTATCTTTTCACAAAACAAAAGTTTGAAAGTGTTTTGATTAGGCCAGAGCACCCCACGCTTCCAAAATGAAAACAAATGCAGTCGTTTTGATTAAACTACTTTAATAAAAAAATAGGTGTTTTTTGTTTAAAAATACAAAATACACTATAATATAATGTTAATGCGCTTTTAGTTAATGCAGTTTTAACGCGTTGTTGTGTATGCGCCTTTTTAACTCAAATTGTAATGCATTATATAAATAGGTTACTTAGGTACCCCACAGAACATTTAAATGAAATGTATAATTGTAAGGGTCCCAGTCTCCTAGGACGTTTAAAATGTTTACTGAAAGCAAACACTGTTTTACCTAAATTGTTCAAAACGAGACTTTAAGGGAAATATATGTATGATTATTTACATAGATTATATTTACATTATATATACGGTATCATTTATTTTACTACAGAGACTACATTATGTCTTTAATCTAGTTGCATTAAGGCTAAACCACCGATAAGGACTCGCTTTTCCAACAGAGGGATAATAAACTTATTTGTTTGCGCAAACGCACACTCAATTTTCCATTTGTTTTGAAGAGTCTGCGTAGTCGTTTCTGTTTCCCCATTGCAAACTGGAATATTTTTAATACAAGCGCAGTAAATCTTGAGGGAATTCCAGCTAAAGCAGCAACAGAACAAAGTAAAAAAAATAGCAAATTGGTAAGAAAAATTGTTCCAAATGAAACATTACCTTTCATTGTATTGTCATTTCTGTATCCGTCCGTCCGTCCCCGTCCGTCCGTCTTAGCCTCATGATTATCTTAGGAACTACTCAACAAATTTAAAATCTGTTTTTAGATATAAGTTATTTGAGTTCCGGCGCAGATTACGTTTGCTTGTTTTTGTTTGACCCCGAAAGACCTCCTTGGGTGTCAAAATGCAAGGTCAGTGATATCATTGAATGACACCATGAAAAATGACCTCTACAAAAGTAGAGGTCATTTTTTTCCTTTCATAAAGGGAAACAGCATGTTTACCTTTAGTTGTGGCCTCCCAATAACCCCCAAAATGACCCCGTGACCTCAAAATGACTTTTCAATGTCAAACTCTGGCTTTACATAAGACAAAAAGTTATGATGTTCCCGATGACCTTAGACGCCTCCTCCCTTCACACGAAAATGACCCATTGACCTCAAAATCACTTTTCAAGGTCAAACCGTATTTTTGCATGAAGTTATTGAGCTCCTTTTGACCCCAGAGCCCCCTTTTACTCGAATATGACCTCTTGACCTCAAAATGGCCTTTCAGTCAAAATCTAGTTTTGCAAGAAAAAGAAAGTTATGATGGTCCCAATTATCGAGGACCACTCCTTCACCCGGAAATAACCCATTCACGTCAAAATAACCCTTCAAAGTCAAACCCTAGTTTTGCATGAAAAAAGAAGGTATGCTAATCCCAATGACATGAGGCCCCATTCACCCGGAAATGGGCCGGAAGTCGGTAATTTGGTCGAAAATAAGTTATGTTTAGATTTAGGTTTAGGTTAGGTTTAGGTTAGGTTTAATTTCACAATTGACTGAGTTGAGGAAAACTTTAAAACATAATTTTTTTTCAATACACTTCACAATAAAGCAAATGTTGAACTAGAACCTTTTATTTTCGACCATTTTACACTTCCGACCATATTACTTGTTTGACCAATTATTTTCGACTTTTTATTTTTGACCCTTTATTTTCGACCAAATTACATGGAATCAAGGGGGATACCATGTATTATACCCTTGACCTCCTCCGAAAACCCAGACTTCTCTTTCCAGTCTGATAATTTTAATATTTTTCTAATTCTAATTTTTCTACTTCCGTTACTGGTTGACCGTTTTACCACACTTTATTATTTTTTTTCTCTATTGTAATTTAATTATATACAAAACTAATTCTAAAAACAGAATCTATTCAATATTCAAAATGCCGGAAAATATTACCTTGTGAACACTTTTTGCAATCAATTGTTGCAAAAAAAAAAATGGTGCGTACAGTTTTGCAAAATTTTTACATGTGTGGTTTCTGGATGGGAGTTTTAATTGAGTTTTTCACTTGCATCTCTGATTCACGCATACACGTATGAGGTTTAGGCAGTGACCTCCACTGCCTAGCCTCAACTAAATGAATGAAAGGGCAAAACGAGGGCTAAAAGGGCCCAAAAGGCTGGGTTTATTGACCCTTAACCTAAACCTAAATGCCCTCTAGGGCTAACCTAACCTTATGGCCTAAGGGCCTAACAAAACTATGCCTTAAGGGCTAAAACTAGAGCTAGGGACGA
>JAQFYP010001601.1:0-14966 GCA_034694865.1 Bilobella braunerae
GCCTGGAACGGAGTGGGAGCGGATTTCGAAGCTCTGCGACTTCAACCCCAAGACCAGCAAGCACTTCAAGGACATTTTGCGCATGCGCTCAATTATTCTCCAACTCAAGCAGTCGCCACCACCGCCAGTCAGCGCAAGGCTTAAAAGCATACGAGGTATTCCAAGGGCAGAAATATCTAATTGATTACGACGTAATTATGACTTTAGTTAACTTGTTTCAGACTAAATTGCAATTAAGTTAGCATCCATTCAAAGTAGCCCAATTAATTAAGGTTGAGACAAATTAGAAACTCAACTTGTCAACTTCAAAATAATAAACTCCTTCAACAATGTAGTTGGAATTCACGTTCAATTATTTTGCAAAATGCACCGTGTTATCATTTGCTAACTTTGAAATTTCGAATCTTTATTTAATCAGCACGGTACATTCATAATTTCAATGTTATTCAGAATTTATAAATTGAGAATGCAATTTTGAAAAATGCAATATTAAGCTTTGAAAAACTCAATATGATAATTTGAACCTTTCATGTTACAAAGTTCTCGTACTGAATAAAAGCGGAAGCGTGTGTGACAAGTGAGATTTACGAATATGTTTTTTTTTCGTAAGTGCTCTTTCGCGTAGAGCGTAGAGACGTGTGGCTATGAACTCGAGCGTTTCGAGTTCGAATCGATCCGCGTTCGATTTATTTTTCACTTTTTTGTCATATTGTTTCATACTAGCCAAATATTCCTGTTCGACAAGAACAAACCTGACTTAACCTAAATCAAACCTAATCAATCAATCTATCAGTTAAATTAGAAACTGATTGTCACGCCTGAATACAGTACACGCTGATTTTTACCTTAATAATTGGTTTGCACAACCTCCAAAATGTACTGCATTCATTGGCATTTGAGGCATCACAAAACCATCAATATTAGCAGTTGTACTGTTGGTGTTGACAATTCTCAAAGCTCGATGTTATTAGGAGACGGTAGTTAAAACGTGCTCGTTATTACAATTTGGGTATTTTCATAAGTGAAATTTCCACTGTTTGTATTATTACGGTGTCCACGGCCCTTACTTCAGATGCAGGACATTTTTCCTAACTTGGATAGGAGCCGGGTTCGAGTCCCAGCACCAGTAAAGTAAAAAAAAGTGACGCAGTAGCAGTGAACTGGAAATTTCGTGGATGATTAACTAGGTCAGTAGGCGTACGGTGGTGTTCAGCGTCTGATGTGCAGAGGTTTCCCAGTGGCCAACCCCACGTTCATTGCCCCAGCAGAACTTCCGTTTGTTTCACTCCTCAAAACCTCCGCGTTAACTTATAGGCCGATGCCACCTTTATCCACGAAAAAAACAATAAGTATGTTGACGAGGCCAAAAGCAAATGTCAAAAAGCAGAATTATTTTCATCGATGTCGATATATTCGGTACGGTTCTATGTCAATACCGAGAACGACAAAACCCGAGAAGCCCAAAATCGAAAGCTAATATATTTAAAATAGAGATTACATTTTCTCGTTTCTATGATTCAGATCCAAATTCAGTGGTAAGATTACTTAAAAATTTATTATGGAAATGAGAATATATCCAGGCCATTTAAAAATACAATTATAAGTAGGAACAGCAAATTATTTTTTTTTGCTATTTTTACTCTTTTTTTCAACATTCGCCTCTCAAACTCTACCCACCTACCACGGTTTTATGTCAATGCCAATAAAATCCGAAAGACGTAATCCGAAATCCGGGAAAATCAAATCTGAGAACCGCCATAAGCACAATAGGGTTTTCCCGGTTTAGGTTTTCTCGATATTGGTTGTTCTCGGTTTTGATTTCTCGGTTTCGGTTTTCTCGGTTTCGTTTTTTCGGTATTGACCTGCTACCCCTACTACTGGTGTTTAGGCAGTTTGTTTTAATAACGTAAGTGTGGCACTCTAAATTTTTTAACGGGCACAAGTGTTTGGAATTCGATGCACCAGCAGATAGTTCTGTTTAAAGCAGTGGACAAAAAAGTTAACGAGTTAGTAACAAGATTAAATAAGAATAAAAAAATGAGTAAAAAAAAATCAAATTGTTTAGATCCAAACGTTGTCAAAGATAGGTTACTTGTTAGGTAAGGTTAACCTAAACCTAAACCTATGGTGGGATTTTGTAAGGAAATATTTTTATATTTAGAAACTAGAAATATGGTCAAAAACTTTTTTCACATTATGCTTTGTTCAGAACCTATCCAAACTTTAGTTTAGTCAAATCAACGTTTTGTAAATCGATTTAATGGCTTAACTTTTAATTGCTGATGGGGTACTTCTGTTGCATTTCTTGTATACACAGAGGGCCACTCAGGATTCCACTGTTTACGTTTCGCTATGGAATAAGTACAAAACAGATTGGTCGACTTCCATGCAACCTGTTGCGATGTGGGATGACAATCACTTTAGCGATTACTCGCTCCTGCATCACCGACATGCTTTGTGCGAGTGCAGACCGCAAAACCCTTCAAATTGCTCAACAGGTAAATACTGTAAATTTAAATTTGTAAATATATTATAAAAAATTTACACTGAAAGTGTAAAGATCATTTCGCTTCTCATGTAAAATACTGATTTTAGTTGAGCATCCGAAGGAATTTCGACAACTTGGAAACTCAAAAGTATTCTATTCTACGTTTCAGGTAAACAACATATCCTAATGACTTTTGAATTGTATTTAATTTTAAAATTCATGCTTTTAATACTTTTTTTGCGATTTTAGTTGAACTGGAATAAGTCAATGACTAGTTGTGCATCCAATGGCATGGAGCCGGTGGTCTTTGAAGGTTTAAGGGAAATTGAGGAACTTCGCCGGTTGATTAACTCTGTCGAGTCACGTGAGTAAATGTCAGTTTTTAAATCTCGATTAAATAAACCAACAATTTTTTCTACTTATAATTCAAGACATATTCTACTAATAATTTTTGAAACAGTTAGGTATTGGTTTCTCTGGGTGGGAGGCAGAGACAATCTAGTGGGTAACTTCAGTTGGATCAATTCCGAATCGACTTATACATTTCCACTCAATTTTTCGGCATCGATTACAAACAATTCTTGCTTGAACATTGGCATTGGAAATAAGGGCTCAATCTACAAGCAGTCTACGGAGTGCAGTATTCCTCTCTATTTTCTATGCAATCGGACTACACAAGGTAGACAAGAAATTGCTGCTAAAATACAACTAAGAATTTTTTAATAGCTAATAATATTTAATAGACAATATTTTTTTGGATTAGACGATAATTTTCTTAAATAAATAACGACTTTTTGTACAGATTTGTCTACAACGGAAGCTCCAAAGAATAACACATCTTCCGCGACAGCACCAAACGGCGCTGACAAAAATGCCCTGGTCCATCTGCACAAGAAGAAGAAGATTATTTTGTTAGGACTCGTCCCTTCTTTGCTTCTCCTATTCGCAAAAATAATAGTTATAAGCATCGGCCTTCCCGTTTTGGGAGGTTTACCCTTACTTGAAATTTTGAATTCTTAGAATACGAAAAATTGGATTCCATGTTTATTTTTTTATTTTAATTCAATAACTCGTATTTACTTTAGAAAAGAAATTTAATATTATACTGTAGGGATCTCCTTATTACGCTAAAGGCTAACACAAAGTAATTCCTCAAGAATGTCTTAAGATTAAATAAGAGAACGTAAATTTCATCCCAAATAATTGTTTTGTATGTTTTCCCAAGTTTTTAAAACGCAAACTAAAAACCATTTGGTTTCTATTAATTTTTTTTTGTAAAAATTCTTAACTTGTACGTGAGTTTGATTTGTAAATATTTGCTTTAGGATTGTTGTTGTTTCCACGACTTCTAATGGAGGTCAATAACAAGTATGTGTTTAAATCGAATTAAAAAAAAATTAAAGTCGCGTTTCATTTTTAATTTGATTTATTTTGAATGTTTTCCAACGTACAACATTTAATGATGTGTTTTGCAATTAGGTTAGGTTCCTCAACATTGCTGAAGTTTTGTGTAGCGTCTTCTCAGGCTTAGCCAAAAGAGAAATTTTACACACAACGTGGTGGCTAATTCCTCTAGATAATTCCTCTTAAAAATTGCTTAAGTGAGAGGCCCAAGGTTCGATTTAGTTTTACTGAACAATATAATTTATCTGACAAACTCCCTTTTTGTATCATTCATTTTTCTATATTCTTGAACTCGCTTCTCAAAGTCCGCTTCTGTGCGAGCCATTTCATAGCCATTATGTTCTGGAAATGCACAAATCCTTCCACCGCATTTGATTACGCATTCTCCATGGTTCGTAATGGGGCAGAAGGTCGTGTTTAGCAAAGACAGTGCCTCGCAATTCCCTGCTCCAGTTGCAAAGTAGCTTTCGTGACTTCGCAAGTAATTATACCTTTCACCAGTATTATTAAAGGCGAAACTTCTTTCACCTTGCCCACACTCACTTATGTAAATGCATTCGTCTATATACAAACTTATGCTAACAGTAGTGCTTGAAATTTCAAAACATGCTTAAAATAGATACTTCTTACCTGGACAAGTATCTGGCATCGGGAAGAACGGCAAAGAATGCTGCAATTAAAACCAAGATAGGAATAAGAGAAAAATTATAAAACTAATTTACGGCGAAATCTTGGCCAGGGTATTTCACTGGAATTCTTTTGGAGCCGACCTGTAGCAAAACAGCAGCAAATATAAACAAAGTCGTACCTCGCATGATAGAGGAGCGGAAATGAAAAGCTCTGAAATATTGCAAAATAATTTTTTAAGTCTCGTCTTCCCGTCGCTATGCTCTCTGAAAACTGAACAGCAGAAATAAAAAAAAAAACTGCAAAGTTCACTTGTGTTGTAAATTTTATCGGTCATCAAACTACAAACAGTTCCGAAATTGAAGTCTGTTTAGTGACTTCCTTACCGTCATTGCCATTGTGTTCATTTTAATGCATCGATTTTTCTGTACAATCTCGGCGTCATTCTGATTGTCTCACACGGATGGTCATATTAATTTACGAGCTACTATAACTTTATTTCGATCAAATGCACCGGCATTAATTGCTGGTTTTAGAAAATAATGAGCGCTCAAATAAAACAAAATAAGTTTTGAATTTCAAATGCCTTAAATACATCTGGGAACAAATTTGGTGGGCAGTATCTCACGTTTCTTTCATAAAGTGAAGTGAAATTTTTATTTATAGTACATATGACTGCTTCGAAAAATCTAGCACTAGTTTAACAGCAAATCTCAAGAATCCCAACAATATTAAATCATATCAAGTAAGTTAACCATGCCTTCAAATTAGCAAAATTTTTAAGTATCGTATGTGTGTTAAAAGAGGGGGTATTTCAACCCACGCCGCTCAGCTCACCGACGGTTCTTTAAACCCTCCTGTCGCATTAACGGAGATAGTTATGATTCTTCCCAAGAGAACTCTATGGTTGGACTTACGCGTCCACGCTATTAATAAGCAAATTTTCCAGATAAGCTAGCAGTGCAGAAAATACTCCGCTTTCGTCTCTTCTGCCAGCTCTGGAGCGTCGACGCTTATCGTCGTCTTTCTTTTCTTAAAAAAGAAAAACTACTAAAAACTGAACAAACTATTTTCAAACTAATGATTAAAGTCAGATTGATTGTACATAAAGTCAAAACTAAGACTAGTATATAGGACATCTTACTAGGATATTCTACAGATTTGACTGTAGCATGTTCAAGTCGTAATAAGAAAATAAATATTAAAATTGAACCTGTAGTAACTACAAAGTACAACAATAAAGGAAGCAGAAAGGTAATAAGGAGAATATATTGAATATATATATATGGATTTTTAACACAGCTACAGTGAAAGTATGCATCCAATACTTTTCGCCTTAAACTAGATTGTACGTAAGGTAGTGCTTGAGATTTAGAATTCTAAATTTTTCTGCAGTGTGTTTAAATATATGAGTCAACAAAGGATAAAGTCTGAATTTCGCCAGTTGTAGTTTGACTGAATTTAAATAAACAAAAAATAAATTTACAATTATCAAAATTGTTACATGTTACAACAAGGGAAATTGTATAAATACTCGTAATAAATTGTAAAAATTTGTCGATAATCCTACAGAAGTTAAACGTATCATCAAAAAATTGAAAACACCTATTTTACAACATTACGGTTTGGCTTGTTTTAGCTTTGAAGGGTCAATAGTTACTTGCAAATACACCTGTTTATTCAAACAAATGCTTTAATGTACGACCTTGTGTTAAACATCGGTACTTATACGCCGTACTTAAATAGAAGTTTTTACTAATAAAAAGACATCTGAAGATTTTGTTACACTGTTCAAAGCATGTATAGCGCAAAGGCTTCTCTATTGGTTTTCCCCTTACAGGAATTACTTTGCTTTTGACCTTCCGAATCTCCGTGAACTAGGCATACACAGACAAATGATACGGAAATTTCACAATAGGCTTCCCAGTAGTCTTGTCAGAAGTGAGAAGACTGCCCTCATTTACATAGTAAACTTTTAGAAAAAATCCTCGAAAGCAAAAAGGGATCCAAGTTTAGAAAAACAAGGATCCCTTCATTATTTACAAAAAAAATTTCATCTCCTTCGACAACCATTGTTTTGTGAAATTTTCACTTGTGAAACACCGTATAACTACAAAGAAAATCACTGTTTGACGAAAAATCAGTTTTCATCGCTCAGTTTTCTAATGGTTGCTATCATAATAGTTTGGAAAAGGTTGTATTCTCGGCCGAGTTTGGCCTAGTGGTTATAGCTTCTGTCTTTCTTCACTAGCCAGCCTGAGAACGTGGGTTCAAGTCCACGATCCGCCACAAAACAATCTTTGCAATTGGTTCTTTTCAATTTCCAAATCAGAAACGCCTTGGCATATATGTATGCTAATTGTAATTCCTTTCAAATCGTACACTCTCCTTTTCATTTTCTCCAGCCGGCAGTGCTCAAATTTTTCGGAGCTTCGAATTACTACTGGGTTGATTGATTGTTGTCAAATAAAACTTATTTCACTTCAAAAGTAACGTACAAAACGAACAAACATGTCATACTACCTGCGGGATTTAATTTCCCACGATTATTTTATATGTCGTAAAATATTAAGGAATCTAAATTCTGTGACAACTTTCTATAATTTTTATGCTCCATACTTATCGTTTGAACCGAAAATAAAAGCAAAATTGTTGCCGTTATTTAAACGCAGCTTATTTCTGTGCAAACCATTGCTTGGGCAATTTGAACAATTTTAAGCATCCACATAAAATTCAGCATCAGCTAAATTCCGGATAAATTTTTGCATGACCAAGTTGATATCAAGGTCCAGGATTACAAGTGAGCTAAATCCATTTGCCGCACTTCATTATGCAATTTCGTATTGGGTCAGTGTCGGAGTATTTGAAGAAATAAATCAAAACGCCGCCATATGCTTAAGTATAATTCTAATTGGTGGTGCAAATGCATTGACTGGTGAACTAAGCTCCATTACGGGAAAATACCGGAAAAGTAAAGACCACCGTATCTACGCCAAAGGCAATGCTTTTTTGAAACTTGCAGCACAAGAATTGATGCCCTACAAAAAGGCAGCACAAATAACTTGGAAAATGTTTACCCTGCATCGAATTGTGGATTTGTCCAAGTTTCTTTTTAAGTTATTGAAGGATCTCACGTGATATGCTGGAGAAAAAAGGAGTAGGCCTCGAGGCATACTTTTCAGCCAAATTCGCGTACAACACAACATGCAAATCAAAAATTGATACATCAAATACAAACAGCGGGCTGTTTTCACATAAATAATTCTTCACCGTTCTGGCAGACTTTAAATCTCTCCGGAAAAAGCCAGCGTTGAAAAACCCAATCCTGCAGGAGGAATGGCACAATCACTTCAAGGAAGTCTTCGATCCGCCAAACCAACGCTGTTTTATTACTCATTATTTTTTCGGAGGAGGCCAGGAAACACAAAATATTGGATGCAGCGTTCAACTTCTTGCAGGCGAAGTTAGCAATTTAAAAATTTAGTCAGTCAAAACTCCAGGGCCTGACCTTATTCCGAATAAAATTTGGAAGCTATTAATGGGCATCGCTAGTTTTTTTGTTGAGATAAACCAAAAATATTAGCGCCCAAGACGCGTAGTCCGCGGGGCTAGGACCCTTGTCCTAGCTTGGGTAGGTGCCGAGATCGAATCTCGGCGGCCGCACAAAAAGTGAGTGGTGTGGTAGTGGCGAGTGGAAGCCTCGACGGTTGCGGTTGTGGAGGGTGGGTTTGAGCCGGTATGCGAAAAACAGGGATCGGCCTCTGCCTAAGCAGATGCCCCTCGGTGGTCAACCCCGCGTTCTCTGTTCAGCAGAAAGCTTTCAGCCTCAACCCTTACAAACTTCCTAGTCAACTTACAGGCCGAGACCACCCTCCCCCACTCACTCGCACACAGAATCATATGTTCAGCATATGTTGACCAGGCCTTAGGCAAATGTCAAATAGCATCAACAAAAAAAAATTAGCGGCCGGCGTAGTACCACAACCATCGTACCAACCAACCATGGTGTAACTAGATAGTCATACCTATACACAACAAGGAAGACAAAAAAGATCCTGCAATTTACATTCTTTTCTCACTGTTAAGCACTGTGTTGAAACTGTATACTACAAGGCTGTTTACTTGAAGGCTTGTAAAAATTTTTTGATATGTGCCACATTGCGGGTATTAAGGTTTCATCTATCCTTTTACACCACTTCCTTTAGGCGGATGATCTTGTGATTTGAGAGCCATCTAGAAAAGTATTACAGGAGAAAATTAACCTTGCCTCAAACTTCCTTCACTGAAAAGCATTAGAAGTCAACGCAAGTAGTAGTTTTTAGCAAAAGCGTAAGGAAAACCAAGCTAGACTGCTTGAAATTGGTGCAATCCCCTATTTAAACGGTCAAGAGCTATGCATACCTTGGTTTCATAATTCATCCAATGGCAAATTGTGAAACAGGCCAACAAGGCTGCCAGCATGGGACACGCAACATCAGCAACACTACGAATTCTTATTCGTTTTACCGGAAATTTTCCCTGTCCATTACAAAGAAGCTCCTGGAGACAATCTTGCTTTCAACTGCCCTCTACGGTGCGGGGATTTGGGGAATAACTCATTCAGACTGACACAATGCATTTCAACAACGTAACTTCAAGCATGCGATTTGGCTTCCCCTAAGTACTTCCAGGTTCTTTATGCAACGCGAAGTCTCAGATCAACCACAAAAAAATCTTTACTGTTGGCTTTGTCCATAAGCAATTACCTAGCCTCTGACCTTGTGTATGCCCATATCTTTGTAAATTAAGCATACACGGATAGAGAATACGGAAATTACCCGATAGGTTTCCCAACAATCTTTGTGCGTTTTTGGTGTTGGTCTAGTAGTCTTCTGTCTCTCTCCACCACCCAGCATGAGAACGGGGGTTCAAATCTATCGATCAGCTACAAAAAAAGTTGGCTTTGTCTGTAGCGTGTCTGGAGACTGGCACTGGAGTGAAGCACTTTGTGGCAAATAAACAAAGACACAGAACTGATGTACGCAGATGCGTGAACTACTCTCATCAGTTGGACTTCTAGGAAATTGGAACTTGTATAGTGACAATGTTGCCCAAAGAAATCAAAAGCTGTTCCTGTTGAGAATGAAAACGTTACTTAGTACTAGTGTTATTGTTGCACCTAAGAGGTGAACTAGTAGGCCTTACTACAAAGTCTTGGTAAAGTCTAAATTTGGAGCCGAGTTCTACCTAATGCATTCTCTGTCGAGGTTTGCGGTTATCCGAATTGCGTAATTACGCCTGTCCAAAAACGCGGTACTGAAGGGAGGCGAATGGATTAATTTTGGAAAGTTTTCTGACAAGAGATGCAAGTTCTGCGGTGAACTTGCCACTCTCCCTAACTTATGTACTGGAGCACTGCACAGCTAACAAAGGAGAACTGTATACACACCTACTTGCTGCCCAAACAGACAACGAAGGAGAAACTATTAACCGTTGTGCCAGCTCGCCACAGTCAATGGCCTTATATAGAGCCTTACATATATTTATGTGCAATTCAATTTCTAAATATTCAACCAATCTGTACAAAATCTAAGCCTGTAACAAACAAATGTGTTGGTCGGTAGCGGATGTACCATTTTATGTTTTAATTATATACTATTTTATTCCAAGGCTCAGTCAGTGATTAGTTATTATATAGTTATATAGTGATATAGTTAATTTTATTTATTTTTTTTTTTGCTCTTTGACATTTGCCTATGGCCTGGTCAACGTGCTTGCGCTTGTGCTAAGTGAGTGGGGGAGGGTGGTCTCGGCCTGTGAGTTGACTTGGAAGTTCTGAGGGTTGAGGCTGAAAGCTTTCTGCTCAACAGAGAACGTGGGGTTGACCACCGATGAGACTCTGCTTAGGCAGAGGCTGATCCCTGTTTTTCGCATATCGGCTCAAGTACACCCTCCACGACCGCAACTGTCGAGGCTTCCACTCACCACTACCACACAACCACTTTTTCTGTGTTGCCCACTTACCCAGGTTAGGACAAGGGTTCTAACCCCCCGAACTAAGGGTTTTGGGCTCCAATGCACCATTCGGGCAAGGGAAGTGGGAAGCCTTCCGAAAAAAAAACCACTTCCATATTGGCGACACCGAGACTCGAACCCGTGTCCGTCCATTGGCTAGAGCTCAAGGATCTAACCACTTGGCCTACAAGAGTTAGACTTTAGAAATTTATTTTAAGTGTACAAACATTATGCTGTGATTAACCCGAGGAACTAGATTGCCTAATGAAGTTTCCATTTCTTCGCTTTGAAAACGGTATAAATTATACATCTTACAAAAAATAATTTTAATGAATTTAACTATCAATGAACGGAAAGTACTCTTTAGTAGCGGAGGTGCCAAGCATATATATTGTATTTTTATACTCATTTAAATTTAGCTTCTAAATATGCACACCATAATATAACTCAGTAAAACAAAACACAGTAAACAAATATTTAACCTTAGAGTCTTTGCTGACGAGGGCATTTGCCAATCGTCAAATATATAAAATCAATAAATCAAATCTTTAGTCATTAGTCTAGACACTGGTCCAGTAAGCACCTTGCCCTATGACGCACGGGTTATACCCGTTGTTTCCTAGTGTTTGGTAGTCTGTTAGGCACCTGTAATCCATTTAAAGGGTATAAAACGGCATGCGTATCTAGCTTCAGAAATTTTATACCGAAATTAATAAACACTTTACTTGAATCATAATTAACCATAATAACCAAATTAAGAATTCCTTGCAAAAAATGCCCTACGTCCATCTTCAATTTTAAATTTATTAAAAAAAGTACTTTTAGCAATGATAGAATTTGTAGGGTTTTATTAAATTTTTAGAAAAACAATCCCGTCTTTGAACGAGAGTTATACTTTTGATGGATCCCCGTCCTGGGACGGGCTAGTTTGGCTAGTCCACGGGTCTTGGTGGGGCAATAATGCCGACACGGGAAACCACCAGGGGTCTGGATAAGACGAGTGACGAGTGACCAAGACTAACTACACGGCCACTACTATTTATAGTAGTAGAGAAACACAATTGAAAACAGACAAATTAATTTTGAGGACGGACAGAACTGATAAGGCCTAAGATAACCAGACGACACAAGATTGAGGTTATTCCGACAACCTTGACGTGACGAGACCGTGACGTGACACCGCCACTTTTGTTGGGTTCCAAGGCATTTTATGCAATGGAAGTCTTAGGTTTCAGACTTTAAAAAAAAATGCACACAAGGATAAAAATAATTACTGCAATTAAAGATAATTTCTAGTTATCTGACCTAATTATTCTGACCTTATTCCTAGTTAAGCGCTGCTGCAAATACGGCAGCTGGGCCTGGTGATCTGGGCAGGAATTCACAAACTTTGAACAAGAAACTAATACCGGTAATAAATACTTATTCTACCCTATTGCCGGTTCAGGACATTCAGAACCGGGTTTTGGAGAATAGGAATTAGTTAGTCTAGGTATAAAGTGGATTCTTATTCCTCTATTGTGAATGAGAAACAGAATCTCATTCAGCGAGATGAAATAAGTGCTATTACCAGTAGTAAACCTTAACCCTACCTCTTACTAGGAATAAGTCACTTATTCTTAACAGTGTTTTTATTTTTCATTTTGCCATAACCTGTTTGACCTCCTTTAACGTGAGTACTCTGTCCCACATGACTACTCCGTAGGGGATGACAACTGTGCCATTATTTGTGCCGTTTAATTACGTAAGAGTTGTAATCAAACAAAGGCTTAATCTTGATAAGCTTAGTAATTTTAAAATACAAAAAAACTGGATTGGTTTATCACGATGTGCTGGATATTTTGGATATTTTCGAATCATTGGAAAGCTCAACAATAAACGCAGTTTCCTAAACGAGCAGTTTCCGGAAGGGCAAGAGTCGTCACAGTAGCTGGAGTGTTCGTTGCCCTTCCTTCCACTTCCTTTAGTGGTAATGATGATTTGAGATCTAATGCGTGAGGATTGATTTGATTGGTAATTCTGCTAGGGTCATTTGATTTAGCAAAGTTTTGATCACTTCCACTCTCTCCGAAATTCCTTCTTCAGCTTTAGAAGACATCCATGAAGTCTAAATGTCTTAATTGTCTTAATTGACCCCTTAATTGTCGTCGTTAATTGAATCTAAATAATCCAAAAAAAGGGAACACGTGAGAGGGAGAAAATCCCGCTCTTCACTTTTCGGTGGGGCTACTTAAGAATTTGGCATAAAATTCTAGTTCCAGGACTAAAGCTGTTTTACCCTATTCCAGAAACTAAAAATGTTTATGAATTTGGGGGTGAATAACTTTTATTACCCGAAATAAAGGTTGGTAACAAAAATAAAGGTGAATAGTTATTCCAGAAATAAGCAATGCTTATTCCCGAAGTTTTGGTAGACCTTCGACTGGAGGTCCTCGAGAGTGACACGAAAATTGACAATCTTCTTACGGTACATGGTTACCTCCTCCAGTCGAACGGTGTCTTCCCGAAGATGCGTAACTTCCTGCTTCATTTTCCCGATTCTGATGTTGGAAGCGAAGAGTTCCTTCATCATCGCCTCGATGATAGGCGCACGGAGAGGAGCCGCTGATGACACTTGACCTGTGACCTGAGTAGGCGTAGGAGGTGCAGTGACCTCAGAGATCGACACTGACCTCTGTGTGACGGATGCCGTCGATTGTTGAGTGGCCTTTGAGCCTTTTGGAGCTGTGTCCACGATGTTGTCACTGTCTGACATGATGTCTTGGCACTGAAACACACCCTTTAGATAAAAGGAACAAGGTTCGGGGACAAAGGACCAATGAAATGGGTGGAGCCAGGTAGGAGACAAAAACAACAATTGAACAAACCAAAATGTTTACACAAAACAATTCAATTATGTTTATTTTTAATTAAACCAAATACCCTGTACCAAGGAGGATGATAGGCGTTCGTGGGAGATCCCGAGAATTGCGGATACCGCGATTTAGTTAATTAATTAAAGTTAATTAATTGAGAGAGAGAGAACGATTGTTTCCGGATGCCGGCTGATGCTCACTACTTTCTAAAAAGACAAGTGTCGAAGTGACGTGGCCACCCCTGTCTTGTGACCACTTTTTGAACAGAATCAAAAGTGGGAAAAAGCTAGGGAAAAAGGGGAAGGAGGATCCCCTAGGTGTCGTGCATCCGCAACACCCACCCTGAAGTATTAATGGAGTTATTAAATGTAAACTTTTAATTCAATTGTAAGCCTAAGTATAACTTATCCAAAATTTTCACTATAACAATTTTCTGTAAATTTATTAAAAAAAAATTTCAATATTATTTATTACCGTTTTATTTTATTTTAAGGTCCACGCTTTGTTTGTCTAGTGCAAAATTTCACACAAAATCTTTCGTCGTGTCATTTTTCTTTCTGTACTCTTGAACGCGTCTCTCATAATCCTCTTCTGTTCGGGCTCGTTCATAGCCATTGTGTTCTGGAAAGGCACAAACCCTTCCGCCGCACTTAATCATGCATTCTCCACGGCTCGTAATGGAGCAGTAGGTAGTGTTTAGCAATGGAATCGCCTCGCAACCTCCTGCTCCAGTTTTTTTTATTTTATTTTATTTTATTATTATATTTACCACCCCCTTCAGGCGTGAGCCTATGGGGCAGGGCTTAAACCGAAAAATGTATAACACTATTGTACAATGCATTATTGCCGGATCCAATATCTAGTCTCGGCTGGACTGGGGTAAATTTTAACATAAAATCATGGGTGGGTTGTAAAATTTATATTGCAACTTTTGTGCAACCTCCTGCTCCAGTTGCAAACCAGATAAGGTGGTCTGACAAGTACCCATATTTTGGATCAGAAACGTTCAGCTTTTCTCCTTGTCCACAATGACTTATGTAGATGCATTCATCTAAGCTCACATGTTTTTAAATTAGAATTTAATTAGGTTCTTGGCCTAAAGTATTTTATCAAACAGCTCCGTTTCTTTTACCTGGACAAGTCTCAGGCATTGGAAAGAAGAACAAGAAATACTAGTAAATTATAATATACGTCAATTTGTGGAAGAAAATAAAACATGTTTTGAAAAAGGTACCCTGAAGTCTTGCCCGGGATATTTTACCGGAATTCTTCGGGAGCCGACGTTGCAAAACCACCAAAATTGAGACAAAATGACGACAAATAGCATAAAAGCAACGCCTTGCATTGTAGACAAACGGAAATGGCAAAAGTTGTCTTAAAATATATGCCAACAGCAAGAAATACCTATTTTTTCTCGCCTTTGTATTTGACGTGAGGGAACCTTGGTGCGGAATTGGCCAGGCAAAAAGCTAATGCCCATTGTATTTGATGGTTTATGGGTCATTCATGTAGCATACTGATTTATTACTCTGTTGAAAAACAGAGTAATAAAATCGCCAGAATGTCTGTCTGTTCGAGTTTTTTTAAAGTACCCAAAA
>JAQFYP010001602.1:0-14965 GCA_034694865.1 Bilobella braunerae
AAGAAAAAGAAATGTGAAAGGATCTAGTAAATTTTATCTGTCAGCATTAAATAACTGGAGACGAAGGGTGACTCATTAAAAAAGTAATTTGTTAAATTGGATTTTGAAGTGTAGTTCACACACAAGCTTTTAGAACAAGTTCAAACATTTGCTTCTCTACAGTACTATTTTTTATTTAGATGCAACTAATGAATTTTTCAGATAGGATTTTTTAAAATAAATTTCAACTTATCCTGCTGTGATTTTGCTCGATTTTGTATTTTTAAAAAATACAGCTCAAAATTTTGGAAAACGTTTAAGAAAAAAAAACACTAATTTAAACTAAATTTGTAAAAATTGGTAATAAGTTTAAAGTAATTCCATCATCACAAGAGTGGCTCTACACTTAACTTTTGTGTTGCAATTTTTACAAGTTGTAAACACATTGGACACCATTTACTTCTTTTTTTTGAATTTAGCACAATGATTTCTGAAACATATAGTTGCAAGGTCTCTTAGTGTACCGATTCTCCGTAGAATTTTAATTGGGTCGGTGATATAGTGTGTTTTGAAAATTTGAAATCCGTAATAATGCTTGTTTTTTTTAAATTGACTAATTTTCATTAGTTAATTGGACTTAATTTTTCGCTGGTTGAAGACCCGATTGATGGTCATCCCGATTTTTTTGGGGCTTAAAGAGTGCAAAGTGTGAGCTAAAAGTGCAGTAAAATGCTTAAAAAATCGGCTCTGTCATCGCAGATATGAAAAAGAGAAAATACCGTGAGTGTCAAAAAGTCTGCAACGATAAAGTTTATTTCTAAAAAAAAAAAGAAGAAATAATTGCTTACAGGTAATTGGGGAAATTCTCACACCTACAAAAAAAACAATGAGCCTTAATCCGCATGAGTCATTTTTATACAACGCATTTCAGTAGTGTTGCAAGAGCAGAGAAAGTGACAGAAAACAAGGAAAGCAAGTTGAGTTTTTAAATTTGGAAATGATCTGTACTCTAGGAAGTACTGCATTATCTGTGAATAGGGATCTACTCACGCCAACAACTCCTCCTTTCTCCCATCATTGCAGTGGAAATGGAGAAAAGGTGCGTATTATTCGCAAGTACAATCGTCGAAGCATCTGGCGGTCTACGACAGAACGGACCTCTTCTCATTCACTGTTGGTGAGTCTTGCGTCACCGTTAAACCGTCCACGTCAATGCACAGTTCAATTTTTGTAAATGATTATTTTTAAATCTAATTTGTACGACGCCGAATGCAAATATTTCTGGTGTTGACATTCTTAAAACTAACTTTACAGTTAACCATACCCTACGTTGACTTTAAACTCTAATCCAAAGCTATTGCAATTAAATGTAATTTTAATTAAAAGTAATTGCAATTAAAAGTTTGTCGTTACTTACATGCCGCACTTTAATTAACGGACTGAAAGAGATTGGATATGAAGTTTACGGACACCACATGACGGTCGCCGAAATGAAACACGTAATTTTAAAGATGCGCATGTGAGAAGTAATATTTGTTTGAAATTTTGGGTTTTATAAAACAAATTATAATTTGAAAAACATGCTTCCCTAGTTGTAATTTTGCCCTTCAAGGAAATTTGGTTTGAGAATATTTAATCAAGGCCTTGTTAGACAACTTTAGGCTGTGGCACTACGAGTTTTTTGTTTCATTTTAAAATCGCTGAAAGCTGAAAACCAAAAATTACAGAAAGCGATGAGTGGATTGGATTGCTGACGGACGCCAAAGCGATTGTACTTTCTTCCTCATCAACTCCTTAGGAATTGATGAAATTATGAAACCGCACTAAATAGTATAAGCTTTTCTGCTTTTAAGAAACGCTCTCTACGTTATAGCTCATCTTTTGAGATATTGCTTTTAGGTGTGACAGGAAACGTGTGGAAAAATGTTGCCTCAGCCTCAAGCTCGTTTTCGACAGCATTTGTCGCATGTACGATTCGAAGAATTTGGCGGTTTACGACAGAACGGACCTCTTCTCATTCAATTTCGGTGAGTCCTGCGCCGTGGTAACCTATGCAACTATGTTAATTCATAATTCACAAATTCATAATAATGTTACAACAACACAAACTTAAAAAAACGTTACTTTCTCCTTCTTCAAAGGCTGGCTAACGGGAGAAAGTGAATGAAAGAGTGAATTAACACATTATCTTGGCGGTTGCTTTCTCCAACTTATTCATATTTCTTTCTCTTTCACTACAGGACACTGGCAAAATCTTGAAAGAAAAACCTCTCTACAACAGCCTGATGAATGCACCAGTTTTCCACAAATCTATACTTAACATTCTAAAATTCTGGAAGTTAGCAATAAAATTTACGAACGACTTTCCTTTTTTTCATTAACTTGTTTCACTGATCATCAATTTTTTTTAAATTCGCTTTTTCGTTTCAAATTTTTTAGAAAATATACCATTTTCTGAAAAAAAAAGTTTTGTAAAATGAAAACATACCAAGGGAAACTAATTAAAAAATTCAGCAAAACTTTACGTGCGTTCTCCTTATTGCTCTCGCCTTCACATCCTTGTCATTCATTAATTTATCCACTTCTGTGTCTCATGAGTCATGATTCTCAAACTTTCTCTCGGTGGGAGTTATCTCGTATTTTATTGGTCTAAAAATTGATTGACGAAGTTTTTTATAAAGCTTTGTATAAGTCCGTAAAGAATTTCGAATAATTTCCATAATTTTTAACCGACCCTTTCGGTGGTCTTGGCTCGATCAGAGTACACGTTTGTTTTCATACAGGGTGTTTCAAAGAAATCTTGGAGGAAAAAGGTGGAAAATGTAGTTTTAGAAAGATTGGTTTTTTGGCAAATTGCCAAGAGCTCCGTCCTTTTGGATTCGAAATTGGTGTAGGCAGAATCTCCGGACAATGTCACTAAAGTCTCTTTTCTCCTTTCATTGCAGAGGAAATGGAGAAATGCGTAATTTGCTTCTGGAAGTCAATTTCGCAACTTTCTCTTTCTCAACTTTAAAATTTGGTTTGTAAAGTTCCATAATTTTTTCAAAAAGATTAACCTTTGTTGAAATTTACGGAGTTTATCAATTTTACAAATAACAGTCTTACAATTAGAGTTTTGGCAAAGCTTTCACTATCCTTTTTTAACTAAACGCTAAGTGGTTTTTAAAAGCAGTTACTCTTGTTACTGAAAACGTATTTACGGTATTTTAAGTTTACACTGTATTTTTAAAAATCCGGCAACATCAGAGAGTTGAAAAGCTACAGTATACAGAGACTTTCTTAACTACAAAATCTATACACTTAAACGTTGTAAAAAATACAAATTCAGGGTCATAAGAGGTAAGTACTTCAAAAAAATTATTGCAGTAAACATTTAGGAATGTATCTGTACATTTTAAATCTATGAAAGGAAAACCCACCTCGTAACTAAACAAGTCATTCCAGTCGAGGGTTCTAAATTAGTAAAAATACTCCAACGGCGCAAATCCCTGTAATTTAAAAAAAAAAGACTTTCTTCCTAGTACTCTGAAAATTTTTTACTAAGCGGTTTGACCTTGAAAAATCACACGCAATTAATATTCAGTGTTTTGTGGTCCTGTTCTGCATAAATTTGTTTTTAAAGCTTCAAATAGCAATTCCCTCGTAAATTAAAAAAGTTTCTGTCCATTTTTTACACCAATAATTCACACGAGGTAACAATAGAAAGCTATGTCAACATATTGAATTTATGAACATTGGGTTTGCATTCTTTGTAAAAGGTGAAAACGCCTGTTAAACATTTGCTTTACTTTCAAACAATGAGTCTTCCAAATAAGTAACAAAGGCGGATAAAGTATGCGTTTTAAAAATACGACTACTTAAGAACCGCTCAGTATTAATTAAGGCCTTAAATTCTGTAAACCCAAAACAATCGTAAAGTTACGGTTTTGGGTATGAGATCTTTTGATATAAATTTAAATTCGCCACTGAGGAGCGCCGTGGACTTCCGATATATTATCCAGTTTTGTTGGAAGACTAACCACGAGTTTCGACTCTCTTAATTGGTCAAAAAATCATGGTAAAACGGTACGCCCCTGTAGGAAACTTTTTGTTAAACAAATTATACTAATTATTAGAACAAAAAAACCAGATTTACATTTTGCAAAATATTAAATATAAAACCATTGTTTGATTGATGTAATTTTGAGATAAAGGGGTCATTTTGAGTGTAAAAAAATTGCTTTTATTTTAAGTTAAAATTTAGAATAACTTTTTAGATTTTAGAACAAGTTCAAACGGCGCTCCAACGATGGTCCTTTTTTTGCCGAATCATTGGTGGTAATTGCGTTGTGCGTAAACGATCTTTGCATTTTTTTTAGGACGGGCTTGTTGAGCTAGTTTAAAGTAAACTCAAATTTCAGCCCTATTCAGTTCCACCTGTTTCCCCTCGTTTTGCGTTGCCTTGAAACTATGTTTTAAAAATGCAGTTTGGGCCTTAGAAATCAATGAATTTTTTAGAAATTAGAATGTATAAATTTAATAAGAATTTCATTTTCATTTGCCATTAAAAGATCAATTATTTTGAATTTGAATTTTGATTTTGAATTTTAAAAACAGTTTTCACAAAATCGTACAATCAACTACATGTTTTATTTACTGTAAAGTATTTTACGCTCCGGCGTTAACTTTGTATATAAAATGTTCGTTTTACCAAAACCGAAAGAAATAAACTTTTTAATTTAAAAAAAGGAGGAGAAGAAATTCATGAATTTAAACAGGGTGACGATTGGTTTTCTAGTTTGTAGGCGAGTGCATTTATAAGCGAAATATAACAAGAAAAAACGCACTGTACTATTTTTTGTCATTCACATATTTCCGCAGGTTGTGGGCGACGAGTATGGGAAGCTCTGAGATTTTTAAAAAGTTGAAAAAAAATCGTTTTTACCAATCCTGGCGTCGCAACACAAGTCTAGCGAAACATTAAGTTTTGCAAGTAACGCACTGTTACTCATGATGACTCAGAATATGTGAATTAATTGCTGGAAATTCATCGCTTACGACAAAGTTGTCGCTGCCAATCTAAGTGCTTGTTGTTCTCATCCTCGCCCCAGCGTGTAATCTAATATTACCGAGCATTTCTTAAGCACCGGAGAGTGAAAATGAACCCGGTGGTCTCATAGCATGCAAATTATAAATTAGAGCAAAAGTATTAGGAAACAGGTGTTTTTTTTTAGAGTTTCTTTTGTTGATTTTTTAAGTCTGAAAAAGATGTTTTAAAATACAAATTAAAAAAAGTTGGCACATTTTATTTGAGTCTTACCGCGTTCTGCAGTACTTGATAACCTCAGCGGTAAATAGTGATGCCCAAGTCCTAGATTGACCTTGTTTGGCTTAATATAATAAAAAAATTATACTAACCTTTTTTGTATTCAAAATATAATTGAACGTTTGGAGTTCAAAAACCAAAATATTAAAACAAAAACTGCTAAATTTTAGGTTTTTGTCAAAAACCTAAAATGGAACGAAGGGAGCATCTCAAATATTTCATACGGAGCGTTTTTCAAGTGCTGACCTGAATCGAATGCCCAATCCAACGCCCGATCGTGAACCACATCTACTGAAGTATGCAGCGAAAGCTTTGTGTAACAAAAAAATTGTTGTGTGGCGTAGATGCTCAACTAAACAAAACATCAACTAATACACAAATACGTAACTTCGAATTTTAGATTTTATACAGTGCGTTCTTAAAATAAAAGTTAGGCTTTTGATTACAAATCAAGAAGTAAAACGGCGAGACCTAATAAACAAAAATTTCTTTGATCAATTGGTTTGTCAAAAACACTCATTTTTGTAACTTATTTGTTTACCTAAAATATTTCTTATGTTTATTTTACTAGTGTTCTGAATTCCGTCTTTGCTCTCCATCAGTGAAAGTTTGCGTTGTTTTTGAGCCCATGATCTGGAGTAAACGCCATTTTCTACAGAGCATTCTTTTAATAAACAAGGTTATCCAGAGCATTTCAAAAATTTCTGTTTGATTTTTGGCGTATATTTCTCTACATTTTTGCCAAACTAGATTTTTGTCTTTGCGCTTGCACGCCAGACGTAAGATATCTGTTTTAGGAGGTTGGAAATATATATATACAGTTTCCTTCATTCAACGGCTTGTCGACAAATGATTAAAAAATGCACCATATATTACTTTCTCTTGACGGTTTTTCGACAAATCATTAAAAACGTACAGTACATTACTTTCTTTATGGCTTTTCCACAAATGATTAACAAACACACTATATACAATGGAACACTTGTTACCAAGCAGTATAAAAATAATTTGTTAACCTTTCATCGTTGCAATGTGTCTAAACTCAAAGGCAATGTACTTGCTGGCTTTGAATTCTTGTTAATTTTTGATAAATCAAGAGTTTGGAAATGACGTTTACATTGACGATCGCCTCTCCGATGAATTGGAAGAAATTCCGAATTATTGTGCGCAAGCAAGAAGTAAGAAAATCTATTTTCAAGTTCAAATAAAAATTCCGTTTTCTACAAATTTTGTAAACAGAAGAACGCTTTTTTAGTTCTGTGCTGTTTGAGCTGTCAAGAGAACCTAGTTCTAGGATTTATGATCAAGACCTTTCGAAACGACCTGACTGATGGAGACTCATCGAGCTCTTCATGGTTTTTATAAGATAACTTAGGAATAAAATAGATAATTATATTGTAATTACTAATTACATTTAATTACTCATTAGGTCAAACCGATTGAAACTAATTACTGGCAAATGGGCGTTGGTGAGAGGGATCTCGTAATGAAAATTGCTTATAAATCTCTACTGACAATCTCTTTGTTGTTGCTAAATCACCGCTTTGAGTAAATTTTACAGTACGAGTCTAGTACAAGGCACTTAAAGACTACACCCACCCTTTCAGAAATGATGAACTAAGTTTACTTTTAGTTAATTAGTTAATTAGTATTAACACACTTAAGAGGCTCTCCTATTACCAATGTCATCTCAAGCTCGCAAAGCAATTGTCACAAGTACAAATGGAAGCACATGGTAGTCGTCTGCGAAAACCCAACTCATTTTTCACTGTCGGTGAGGCGTGCGCCCCGGCAACAGCTCGAGTCAATGTACAGAGCGATTATTATGAACTTGGTTGAGCTTTTTTGGTAAGAGGCCCTAGCTAGCGCAGTGGTTCACACTGTCAACCTTACGTATTGCCTTCCCACAGAAGTCTCCATATTTCCAAATGAAAGTAGGCCAGAGCTAGGCGTCTCAAAATTTTACAGTTCTAAATTTGTAATAATTTTCAAACGGCGCAAAGCCCTGCACCTGTTAAAAGAATTGGTAGTATTTAACCTCGGAAAACTGTCATAAGCGCTGTAGCATTTGAATAATCACACGGAATAAGTAAGCGGTGCGTTATTGAAGCACTAATGACAATTTATTTAAGTTAGTTGACAATCATTAGAAGTCGGATGATTTTTTTTTGTCATTTTGTTTAAAAATTGCCGTCTTTTCTACTTGTCATTTCCAGGATTAACTTTTTGGATTTTGAGGGATATTGATTGGCTGCATGTAAATTTAAGCTTCTGGATTAGGGCAGGAAATAAGTTAGCATAACTTGACTATTGTACAATACAACTTAAACCTAAACCCGTAAACCTAATCACTACTCGAAATTGTATTCTATAGTGTATCTATCATCAGCAACACATAACATACAACGCTCGAGTGTCTTAAATGTGTATACAACACCTGATTCCTCCTTCTATTCTAGCTGAGTAGCACTTTCAATACAAAGAAATGGCGTTGAATATCATCAGGTAAACTTGTACGAAACGTTCCGTACATTTATCCTCTCGACTGACTATCGTTTGTAGACACCACAGGAATCGAGGACAGTGACGTGAATGGAGATAGAAGTGCAAACCAAAACTACGTTATCCTCGCTATGAACTTAGATGTAACCGAGAACCGACTGACTTTGAACAAAGGATCTTTTGATCCATTTCAGTTAAACTTGCTCCGATTTTGCTAATTTTCTTTTAAAAATACAGCTTCAGCCTCAAACTTTTGATTTTTTTAATCTTGAAAATTAAAAAAAAAATCGAGTATTTTATTGTCTTGAATTTTAGACAATTAAATTAGAATGTTTGAACCGGCTGGCCCCCGTTTACAGCTTTGCTTTATTTTTGGTTATAATTTTTTTTAATCCAAAGCCGTAGTCTAACTGCGAAAAATTTGAAGCTGAGTTCAGGAACAAATTTAATTATTATTATTTTACAAAGGGTAAGGATCATATTACGTTAACTTAAATAAATTAAAATTTTCAACTTGCACTCGCTTCCGCGAGCACTATCAGCAATTTTTGCTAGTTAATAATGCATGTCCGCGCCGTTAATTCACTTATAAAATTACTGTAAAACCGAACCCTAAACTAAATAAAACCAAGAAGTTATTATTTATCTAACATTTTAATTGAAACATAAATTCCGTCGTTTTTAACTATTTCCTTGGAACTATTTTTTCGGAACTATTACTGGTTTGGAAACATTTTCCCGGAATTTTTTTTCGGAGCTGTTTTTGGAACTATTACCTGCTTCCGAATTAAAATATCACTTTTACAAAATAGAAAAAAACACCACCATAACTGAGAGTCCGACTCATCCACAGATTTGAAAAGGTTTATTTTAGTAGAATTTCTATTATTCTAAAATTTAGTAAAAATATATGTAACAATTTATATTAAACGACAAGTAATGATTAATGGTTTGACTCATAAGCTACAAACTAATTTTGAACAAAGGATTTCATTTCCAACAAATTTTGAAAACACGTAGAACACGTACATTGGTCATTTTAATTTGAAACAAATTTGATTTTTTTTAGTTTCGCACTTTCTCTTGAATTCTGTTTGTTGAATTTTAGAAAGTTTGAGCGCCATTTACCCCTTTGCTTTGATTTGTTCTGGAATAATTTTTCTTGAAAACAGTTTGAGTAGAGCAGCGGCTCAAAGGAATTTTTGATGCGTGTTTTGAATTTGTTTGAAATTTTGAACTCTTTGAAATGAACTAAATTTGGACACAGAGATTACTTTCGTCTCCTCTTCCAATTTCTCGGCCAGAGAGAAAATAGTATTACTTTTATGCCGCTCACAAATAATTTAAATCCAATATATGTATTTTCACACAGAAACAGTTTATACAGGCATTTTTCTACAAAATATGCCGAGTCATTTTTGCATCACTGAAATGGCAAGTATTGAGCTAGTTAGTTCTCTAATTTAATTTTGTTTGCGATTTTTTTTAGAGGCGCATGACAATTCCAAGTTAAAAAAAATCTTTTAATACATGTATGCCTTTGCATCGTTGGAAAATTATACGTCATTTAGACCCGTAGATTATTAATTATGTCAAGTTTCGAATCCGATTTCCAGTCTGGTTTTGAAGTTTTTGATATTTACAGAGACTTTCTTAAATAACCAGTCAATATGTACTGTCAGATTAAAATTTGAAATTGAGCTGTGCTGAGTCTGTTTTAAATATTGATTTAAGCCTGTCTTAGGATGGGCTTGCTTGGCTAGTTTCATATAAAAAGCTTTCTCTTACATTTTTGTTCAAATATGCTACCAACGCTTTGAAAAAATACTAAACGGGAGGAATCTTAGAATCCCTAGATATTGTAGTATGTATTTTTTAATTTTGAAGTTTTTTTTAAATGGAGGAGGGTGGTTTAGAACTTAGAACTGAAAATAATTTTTTTTAACTAAACCTAGTTCAGAAAATGGCATATCCGAGATGCAAAAATACGATATTTTCTCTCGATGTGCCTAAACCAACTGATTTGTGTGATTACGTATATTGGGTTTGTATTATTATATTATTTTTTGTGAACGACGTAAAAGAACAACTTTTGACACAAGCGTCGTTTCGCGATCGAACCAGAGACAAGGACAGAAATTTTTTTTATTGTTTTTTTTTTGTTTAACAAGGCTCTATACACAAAACTGTAAGTTCAGCGCCGTACCTTCACAAATTCATGACTTCTAGAACATGAGACCAGAATCTGCCTCCTTCTGGATTTTCGGGAATTGCGGCTCTTTTTGAGTATTTCGCTAATTTTGCCTCTGAACTTCTTTTTCAAAAAAAAAGTCAAAGGGTTGAGAAAGACAAAGCAATAATTACCTTCCCTCTCCTACATACAGTGTGGTCCTCTTGAAAATCTAAAAATTTCAATATAATTCATTTACTCCCATTTCCACGCCTTCTGGAAAGTTTCCCGTTTCTACTTTCGAGAGAGAAAGAATGAAATGTAAAACTGTAAAGCTAGTAGATGACCGCAGTGTATTTACTTTCTATGTGCAAATGAAGGATTTGGACGCAGACCTCACTTTCACTCTGCTTCTGCCCATGTCGACACTCCAGCTCCTTTTAAACAGAGCATTTGTCGCAGGTACAATTGGAAGCACTTGGCGGTTGTCTACAACAAAATAGAACTCTTCTCATTCACTGCTCGTAAGTCATGCTCCACTCGCGTCAAATTACAGATGGATTTTTATGACCCCTTTCAACAAGCATCTGCAGATCAACATTTTTGATGTTTCTTTTTTACTCTATAAGACTCCGAATGCAAATTTTTCTGTTTCACCATTCTAAAAACACTAAAAGAGAATAGTTAGCCATGAAACTCTGGTTTTTAACTAAATGTTATTGTTGTTAGAAGTTATTGTACTTAAACGGAATCGCAATTAAAATACTTATATTAAAAAGGAATTGTAATTAAGAAGAGTTGTAATTAAAAGTACTTTGAATTGTATCTTTAAATATTTTATATATTTAAATTTGGCTATTAAGACACTGAGAATAAAAATGTTTTTCGTTTTGGATGTAAAAAAAATGGCAGCAGCTTAATATCGAAAAAACCAAAACCGAGAACCCTGAACCGAGAAAACCAAAACCGAGAAAACCCTTAACCGAGAAAACCAAAACCGAGAACCAAATCCAAAAAATCATTGCAAGCCCAGACAGATTGTGTTTACGAATGTTGTATCTTACAGATAAATTATTTCTTTAGAAAAAAGTACGACGTTGTAGAAGGCAATTAGGAATTCTTTTTAGAAAGGCGCTGAATGAAACGCTTTTGAAAAATGGATCGCTGATGGCGGGATAGCGAAAATGTGGAACATACTAACAGTGTAAAACGTTTTAAATTTTCAGTAATTTTATTGCATTCCAGCAAATTAAGCTTGTTATTAGTATACAAAAAATTGAGGAAAGCCTAATGTTCTTTCTATCATTCGTTTTCTACAATCATTAAATACAAAACAAAATTTACTAGATCATGTCACGAATTAATTCAAAGTATCTTTTATTCCTCGTTTTAATTTCTCAGCGAGCTACCAGTACAAAATTAAGAAATGCTCCTAAGTATCAGCAATTAAACATTTTTGAAACGCCTTGTACATTTTTTGGCCAATTGTTGACGATATTGCTTTTAGGCAAAACAAAAAACATGAACATTGACGAAACCGAAGATCAAAACGCCGACTTCATCTTACCCAATAGGACTCCAATCACGGGCCAATTCTGGGTAAAAAACCAAGGGCCAAATTATAATATACAACTTTCTGCTTTCTTCTACCTGTGTGTTTCACGGTTTTCAAGTTCCCTTCTCACGATTCCTCAACGATGCCAAGATTTGATGGCAAAGGGACAGGGGCCCTACTTCAAACGTACCTGAATGCGGTCATGAGAACCTTAGAAAACGTTCAAGTGGGAAAATTATTTACACCTGTCCTAAGACGGGCTTTTTTGGCTCTTGATCTAAAAAAAATCAAACACTTTGGCGCTTTTACAGCAAGGTAACCTAACATTATGAAAAAAACTCAGTTTATCTCATAGAGTAAATCTGCAACGGGAAACTATAAGTTAGAATATGGAGTACAGACGTCAGCCGAAAACTTTTAAGACCGACTTTCGCCTTATTCATTGACGTTTTTCACTATTTACCGTAAAATTTACCTATTTTTTTTAAGAAAATGTACTGAAATCTGTTTCATTTAAAAACAAGGCAATAACTGGCAACAGTTAGAACATCTTTTCAAACTCAAACTTAAGAACAAAATAAATATAAGGAAAATTTAGTAATTGAAAACGTAAAATGTGAAACTAATTAAGAAATGTTGTATATTTCACTCGGTAAATTAAGAGCTCTACCTGCATTTCCGAATTATAATTTTCACACATGAGTAGGAGAAAGCACAGAGAGCTCTCGACGTGCGTCTCTGTCGAATGTCGTATGTTGGGAATTGCGTAGCTTTCTTTACGCAGAACAGTTCTCCACAACAGTTTGCAACGCAGGTAAACTCGTCGTCGTCTTCCGTCGCGAGCTACGGGTAGGAGTATGTGTTTCTTACAGAGTGTATTTTGAAATAAACATCGTTATACAGAGCCTTCAGATAATGTTGTTTGAGATTTGCCAGACATTTCTTTCTGTTTTGAAAAATTGTTCTAAAACGGTCCAAAATTCCACTATTTGTCGTTTTCTTTTTGGTGACATGGCTGGGACTCAGGATCGCTTTAAAGTCGTCGTAAGCAATATCGCTGATTTTCGTTTTTTTTTTAAAAATCAGCCCCAACTTCCTTGAGCACATTGCGCAAAACCTACAAACATTAAAATCAGCGTCAGGGATCGCTTCAATGGACCAACAAAAGGCAAAATTGTATTAGATTTAGATCTCCTGAGATTCAATTTTGTCTTTACGAGCTTTCAATCATACTCAGGGAGTAAGCGGTCTACAAGCGGAAGTTTTGCGGTGTAGTGGCAGTAGGCACCTTAGAAAGTAAATTAAGTAGGTAGGGCTTAAAGTGCATCAAACACAGATTACAACCTGAAGCTTTTAAATTCAGCCTGGAAGAAATCAGGATGTTTTTCAATGAAAAATTTAGAACAAATTACTAGGCTAATCTTATGTAAATTTAGAATGCAATGTTGTAATAAGAATTTGATTAAAAAAAGTTCTTTCGTAAGACATATGTGTATTCTTTAGAATCGGCCAATGAACTTTGAGCAAAGGAAAAAAAATCAGTTTCGACTAGTACATTGCGTTGGCTTTTTTTACATTTTATCTTTTAAAATAAAATTTTAGAAAGCATTTAGAACAGCAAATGTGTATTTTTGATTTGTATTAAATTCAAACACTGGAAGGCACTTTGGTTTGTATTATATTTTTGAAAACTTGAAAATGCTTACCACCATTTACACTTTTGTTGTGATTTTGGCCAGGGTGTTTATGCTTCAAAGATGTTCTTCCACAGCACTGTGCTAAATGCTGCTTCGTTTTCCTTGTATTTTTCTTTTTGGAAAATTTGGTACTGTAGCAAACAAAGAAAATACTTAATTGAGATTAGTTAATTGAAATTAACTAGATTGATTAAGTTAGTTAAATATTAGTTAATTAGCGAACGTTAATTGCGCCATTAAAATTGGCCACTCACTCCTTCAGTATTAATTTTGGGCTTGTCAAGAATCCATCATGAAAACCCACCAATTCATTACACTCGAGTTTCCTAAGATTTCATTGGTCAAATACGACTTGAAGCGGATGAGGCGTGAGCGGAGGTCAGGTAAAACAATTAATTAACCCACTACATTTCAAAAATTGGATTTTCTACCGTTTCCATTTTGTTTCCGTTTCGTTTCCGTTTCTAAAAAAAATATTTGTTTCCTTTCCGTTTCCAAATTATTCGTTTCGTTTCCGTTTCCTCGAAGAAACGAAACGTAAACGCCCATCCCTAATGCCAAGCGATTGGTCTGTGAGTAGGAGTTACGCCGTTATCTAAAAAGCTGTTTTTAATCAACTTGGTCATACAAACGTTGCAGAAAGTTTTTTGAGTTTTGCCCGACGTTTTCTAAATTTGGATCCATACGCAATTTTTGATTTCGCGTTTAATCTACGCCAGACAAAAAGAATCTGTTTTAAGAAGCTATAAATAAGTCACAGCAGTTGGTTCTTCAGGTTGCCTCTCATGACGAATGATTAAAAAACGCTCTGTACATTACTTTCAATACAATTGCCGAACTATGTAAAAAAAACTCCCTCCTAACAACAATCTTCTTTGTAGCAGACAGTACGAAGCTAGAGTTCAATTGGTAAGCTGCTATCCTCCGTTTGTTTGTGAATTGGATCTTTCGACTTAATCGGTCTAGTAACTACTTTTTTGACAGATTAAAAAAGATCTTACTTTTGAATTAATTTGTTAAGTTGTTTTAATTTTTTAAATAGGAATATAAGATGCTTCGACCATATTCTCAAGACTGATCGTTGACGACACGACCCCAGCACTCAGGGAAACGGGTGCCGCCGGGGTAGGTCCATTTGTTGGACCGCCCGGTGAATATGGACTTTCAGTGACGGCGTTGCACCAGTGAGGTGAGGATGAGCACTCACGGATTCAAGCCATCGGCAATGCAACAACGTCACTGGAATTGAAAACTGGAATCGGAACTGACCATGGATCCAGACCAGGATCCTGCAACGACTGCCCCAGTATATCAGATGGACCAATTTTTCACCAGGAAGGACCTATGCAATGGTGACTTTGCCAACATGGATTCCAGAAACTTTTAAATGAAGAAAATATGCGATAGGGATTCCTGCTTTGACATTGAGACACTGACCTCTGTCACCTACATATTTGCCAAAGAAGAACTACTCAAGAAAAGTTTCACTCAAACGTACTTTCACAAGAAAATATAGTCGTGAAGGCTCTTATGAGTGCGCAATCTCATCAAAGAAGTTTGACTGCGTCAAGATCCAAGTGGACTTGAAGGCGGCAAGAAGCATCAAGACACGAGAGTAGGGTGTAGGGGGGGTGTTTCCCATCAAGATCTCCATGTTAAACCGATATGAGAAAAAACCCCTTTTTCCACCCACCCTACATGAAAATTTTTGGTCCCTCAAAAATTTGAGCCGACCCCCGAGAGCCGACCCCTCAAAA
>JAQFYP010001603.1:0-14957 GCA_034694865.1 Bilobella braunerae
ATTAAAACTAGATTATCTTTCGATTAATTTGGGATAAGCGCTTAGCGATATTTAAGCGAAATCAAGAATACCGGCCCAGGGTTGTACGTAACTGACTGATTATTTTCAGCATGAGAAAATGATGCAAGAAATATGAACGGAGTGGAAACCAAACTCACCTTTTGATTTTTCAACCAATGAGAGTCTCTCTTTCGCTCGACCAATCAGAAGCACCCGGAAACTGAAAGTTGCCCTTTTTCTGGAACCTGGACTATTTGACTCTTTGATTCATTCACTACGCACTGAAAGTTATTTAATTAAAATTTTCTTTTTTTAAAGGGATATTTTTTTCAAAAATTGAGGGTCGAATGCATTTCAATGTGATGTGACAAGTAATTGGGACTTGTGTCCAAGAAAACGCTTGGAAGGAAATATTTGAAATGCAATTAAATTAGTTACACTAACTAGCTTGACAATTAAAATTAAATTTTGACAAATTTAAAGTTTAATTATAATTTTTAAAAAAACGAGTTCACATTAATTGCCCTTCCTTAAACGGTCAATTTGTGGCAAGTGAGAAACTCAAGCGTCTTTGATTGGTTATCACACTTTGAGGCTGAGCCAATGGGATTTGGTACTCACACTTTGAAGGCTGAATATAATAAATTTTTAATAAATTCTTACTGCCAGATTCGATTTTAAAAATACAAAATAAGTTGGCTTAAACTTAAATTATGATTTTGTAAATTCAAATTCAAATTTTTTCTTGGTCGAAAATAGAATTTCTAAAAAATATTCTTTTTGTATTAATCTTTGCAAGTGGTTCAGAAGCTTTGGCCTTGTTCAAAAATTTTACCTTTAAAAAGTTTTTTTTTCTCGAATTGGAAACTTTTTTAAAGTTCTAAAATTTAAGTTTAGAACAGATGCCAATGAGTGAAAGGAGGCAGCGAAGAATACTGGAATACTGGAATGATATTCTGCGTACTGCGATGCGTCTTTCAATTTGGTATTTTTAAAAAATTCATTTTGAATGTTAATTTTGAATTTTTAAGTTTTGCTAAAATTTTGTTTCTTTTTCTTTAATTTTGTACAATTTGTCATCAGGGAAGACATTATGGCGGAGCTCACGCCCGTTGAAAACACATTTCTGGTAACTTGAAATTATGTGCCACGACAGAAGTTGTCGCTGAAAACACGCACGATATTCATAAGGGGGTGCATGTCTCAAAAATACACTAAAACACAATCGCTAAACAACATATTCGATCTCAAATTCAACCAAATTCTACTTAGCGTCCACCTATATTTTAACATTTCGACGTTAAAATTTAAAAATGGCAAAATAAAGGAAAACAATTAAAGAAAAATTAATTATTAAATATTTAAATTTTTTTAATATATTGAGCGTCAACTTCGCTGTAAAAATTTTGAGCCAGTTTTGGAAAAAAGTACAGAACTTTTTCAAATTCAATTTTTCGAAAGCTATTTAAAAAATTATTGTTATGTTGTAAAAAATTGGAGCTATGAAATTTGTTGTTCTAAATTTTGGCTAACGGTGCTTTCACAAAAAGCAGGTACAAAAAATTATCTGCATAGGTTTTAGTTAAAGTAAAGCGAAGTATACGCTTGCGTGAATGTCGCAGATTAGGCAAATGTCGCAAAAACCGTCGCCAGAATCAAATAACGAAACTTTTCGAGGCCCAAAATTTTGTCGCAGTTTGATTTGGCGCACTAATTTGCAGCCGTGCGCAACAACCTAATAAAGTCTTCCATAATAATATTTGTAAGATGAATATGAAACCATTCAAAACGCAAGGAAAGTTGTGAATTTTAAAAAATTTAATTTAAAAAAAAGAGAACGCTGTTATTCTTTTTTTAATTTCTACAATTCTAAAGTTTCTAATTCTATATTTTCAAAAAAAAATCTAAAAATCTAAAAAAGTTTTTCGGAAGCTAAGTAAGTGCTATATTAACACTTGTAGTTGATTTCTCTTACTATGCTGAGCAAGGAAGTTCAGTTAACCTGTATTTTGTCTAAATTGAATTGCTGCTAGTCTATTTCCAGCCCACGACAACTTCCAGCGCTGCGATTGGCTACAGGTATAATTTGACCCTTTGACCTTCCGAGTAATTTAGTTTTTTTTTAAATACATATTATTTAGTAATATTCGGTTTTGAACCCCAAAGCTTTCGCGTCTGCAGAGGTGACAGAAACCTGGAGATGACCTTCCAGCCTCTTAATTATAATTATTATTAATATTATTATAATTATTATTATTGTCGAGCGATTTTTTTAAAATTCCATTCCAGCCATTATCGTCGTCAAACTCTCCGAGGCTCATCATTTTTTAAACTAACTTTTTTTTAAATTTAAAACACTCTTTTAAAACAAGTTTTAAAAATTAGCAAATCTGCTCTAAATGAGGGCCCGGCTTAATGCACTGGCGTAATGAAATATTATTACTAATTAATGTTCTACCAAACCTGAGTCTAAATACTAAAATTGTACGAGAATGTGATGCTGAAAATCTTGAACGGAGTGCAAGTGCAAACTCAACTCACTTTGACTTTGTCAACCAATGAAAGTCCCTCTTTCGCTCGACCAATCAGAAGCAGCCGGAAGTGGAAAGTGGCCTTTTTTCAGAAACCTAGACTTATTCACTGTCCTTGATTCATTAACTAAGCACTTAACGTTAATTAATTAAAATTCCCTCGTTTATTTAAAGAGGGAATTTTTTAAAGTTTGTAAAGTTTTTTAGTTTAATTTGACTATATTTTTTCATTTATACTCTTCCTTCGTCAATGTGAAACCCAATCAAGAAAACGGAAAGGACTGATTCGCTGTGAGATGCACGGAGTGGACAAGGGGAGTTAAACAAAACAATTAACTATTTCAGCAATAATTAACTAATTAACTTAACAATTAGTATGTGAGGACAGTTAATCGTTCTCTTTTCGTTATTGTTTTTACAGATTTGCTTTTGGTCTACTCACGGCGTTCAATAAATTTAATTTTTGTTAAACTAAATAAAAATCATTAATTAAAGTTAAATGCCCTTCTTATTAAACTTTATTAGCTTTTAACTATTTATTAAACTTATTTAACTGCCAAAGCTGATGAAACTGATACAATTTCTAATAAAAAATATTTCTTTTATTTAAAAATGTTAGTTGCGTTTTTTGCTTGAAAAAAAAAGGATTTTTTCCTGAAAACACATTTCTATGAAACGGGATACCTTTTTAAAAAAAACACCTTATTTCGCATTTTTTTTAATTTAAAAATTTTAGTCCAGTCCAATGAGTGAAAGGAGGCTGCGAAGGGCTTGCTGGAAAAATGTCATGCGTACTGCGATGCATCCTTCAACTTGATCTTGTCTTTTTAAAAATTGCATTTAAAAAATTGCAAATTTTAAAATGCAATGCAATGCAATTTTAAAATTGCATTGCATTGCTTTTTTTTTTGCAATTTTTAAAGTGATAAATTTTGGCGGAACTCACGCCCGTAGAAAAACACATTCCTTTGTACTTGAGAGTTGTGCGCCACGACACGAGTTGTCGATGAATAGTCGCACAATGCTCACAAAGAGGCGCACGACTCAAGAACACGCAAAACACAAGAGCCAGAGCAGGGGCCTTTTTTTTATCTAAAATTCAACTAACTTGTACGTAACATCCAACGATATTTTTACATTTCGACGTTAAAACTCAGCAATGGGAAAATAAAGAAAAACAATAATTTATTCAACTATTAAATATTTACGAATTTTTAATATTTAGAGTGTTGTGAACTTTGCTGTACAAATTTTGAGCCAATTTAGAAAAACAAAAACAGACGTTTTCAAATTCAATTTTTCGAAACCTTTTTTTTTTTATTAAATTATTGTTGAATTGCAAAACAATGACGCCATGAATCTTTTTGATCAAAATTGTGCCTTAGGGTGCTTTTACAAAAAAAAACAACAACAGGTAAACAATCATGTGCATATAGCTTTTAATTAAAGTAAAAGCGATGCATGCGCAAGCATGAATGTCGCAGAAACGGTCGCCAGCGTCAAATAACGCAGTTTTTGAGGTCCACAATTTTGTCGCAAAAAATATTTTTTAAAACTGGAATTAATACTATATAAAAAAACAGGTCGGATCAGCACTTATTAAGATTACTTTACATCTAAAGACGTTTTCGAAAATCAAAAAAAAACATCCTTTAAATTTTTTTTTTTACATTTAAAAATTACTTCGAACAGGTTGAATGGCTCCTAGAACATCGCCGCCTTCGCTGTCAATTGACAGCGAATAGACGCTGATTGTACAAGTATGTCAATAGTTTAAGGAAGCTTGGTTCTCCGTTTCACCGACCAATACGATTGGCTCTTTCAATCTGAGAGAACCAATCAGAACGCCACATTTGAAAGGCGAATTGAACTCCTCTCGACTGCGCAGGATTGCGTCTCCATTTCGATCCACTTGACCAAAATCAAGTGATGTGATCATTTCCTGGAGAAAGCTGGAACTCACATTCCAGCGCGAAGCGCAGAAGTGGTGGTCAATCACTACACCTCAACCATGCAAATAGTTACTTCACCCTCATTCTCCCTTCCTCTTGAATTCCTGTCTAATTGGCATAAGTTCATGAAATCGTCCCTACTACCCCAGTTCTCTTCCCTGTTCAACTACCTCTACAACATCGACTGCCACCTCATTTCCCTCCAATCGCTGAACAGTTGGAAAACGCTGCAGCGTCACTCTAGCCCTTCCTCTGGAACACGTACAATTAATACAACTAGTTTGAGCCAGCGGTGGCTGCCAAGCTCAAATCGCTGTGAAGTCCCAATGAGAAGAAGACAAAAGACTTTCTCAAGATTTCGCGCTAGAACGATGCCAATTACTATGCGCTGAAGAGCTCGATGCAGAGGAATCAGCGCATGCTCACCATGTTTGTTAAGGAGTGGAAGAAAGCGCTGGCGCTGCTGGTGAGCAGCGTTTTGGTGGTAGATGAAAGCGGTGGAGTAAATTGCTCGAAGGGGGAGAAGCGCTGGAAAATCGACAACTGTCATTCATGAATAAAAATATGGTTACGGCGAGTGAACTAGATCAAAATCTTGGTTCAGCTTACTCACAAAGAATTATTGTACGATGGATTGCTTTTACGTTCCTATTTGGAAAAATCTTATTTTAGAAACCGTTGTTCAAACAGCATTTTTAGAATTTTGAATTAAAATTTTAAGAAAATCATTTTATTCAATGTAGACCTTTTTTTTGTAAATGTTTTAAATTAAGAAGTTGGGGGATCTGTTAAAAAATATAATAGATAAAAAACTGAAAAAACAGTTTTAAAATATTTGAAATTAGAAAAAAATTCTGTAAGATCTGTTTATGAACAAAGCTAAAACACAGCCGAACGAGAGGGAACCTCAAAAACTAACATTGGTAATTCTTTTGAAAAATCTTAATATTCATTTTGATTTTTGTTTCATATTTAAAAAAATCTTGTTCCAAAGTTGAATGTTATCATTTAATCTATGATATCATTTTAAACAGCATTGTACTTGAAAGAAACCCATTTTAACCTTTTTAAAATTAAATTTTTAAAAAATTTTAAAAAAAATTTCAGAAAAGGTGACATGTCCGTGTGTCAGGAAAGTAAAAGTTTTTACGTACCACCGTAAATAAAAAAAAATTCGCGATACTCTAACTAAAGATTTAAATGTTGTGCTCGAGAAAATGGTGATGGAAATGTGAACGGAGTGGAAACGCAACTCACTTTGATTTTTCAACCAATGAGAGTCCGTCTTTCTCTCGACCAATCAGAGGCAGCCGGAAGGGAAAGTGGGCTCTTTGCTGGAATCTGGACTAATTGACGCTCTTTGATTGATTAACTAAGCACTAAAAGATAATTAAAATTGATGGTGTGGTTTGGTGTTTTCATAAGCGATTATGCTGTTTTAAAATTAAAACAGCAGAAGCATATTTTTGTGATGTAAAAATTCCTACTTGTCACTTTGTTTCTCAGCTCTTATAATGTAAGTGGTTCAGAAGCATCGGCCTTCAAACAATTTTTTTTAATTTGTCAAATTGAAAACTGTTTTTTTTTAAATTTTTTAGAACAGAGGCCTTTCTTTGAGTGCAAGGAAGCCGTGAATGGCATGTTAAAACTGTGATGCACCCTTGAGCTTATTTGAAATTAAAAAAAAAACAAGTTTTTCTTAAAAAAAAAAAATTTCAAATTTGTACCAGATGTCATTGGAGATATGAAAAATTCAAACAATTTCCATTTTTTATAAACAAAATACACGCATGAAGTATCGAAAAAACATTACATTTAAAATCATTCATAATGTTACGGTAGAAACTCTCCTAAGCCCAATGATTCCTACCCAAGAGTCAGTTTTTTTTGGTTTTGGGGGTCATTTGGTGGGTCATCGCACTACGGGTTAAAGGGTCAGCGGTCACCTAGGTCGTTTATACCATCATAACTTTCAATTTTATGCAAAATTAGCAAAAGCCCGAAAAAAACCGAATTTTCTAGACATTCTAGAAAATTCTCAACGGGAAAATTTCTTGTTTTAAATTTAGAAAATTTCGTTCGGGGTATGGGCCAATGAGTGCTTGGAGGCAGTAAAGGACATGCAAATGAAGGGCATTTCCAAGTGCATTGAGAAAATTATCGATTCGAAAGTGAGGGCTGAAAAGATAAGTCTGTTTAAAATTTCCAAATCAGAAAAAAAATGCATTTAAAAAAATGTTTTGTAACATTCAGTTTCGCGCGTTGAAAAACGCTTTCAGACAGTGTGCACGAGATTGCTTGGTGCGTGTCATGATGATGATGGGAAGATGCTGTTCTAAAAATTAAAAAAAAACTTTTCCAAACAGCGTCTCTAAAACTCGGGAGAAAAGCTTTCTATAAAACTTTTAAGAAACTCATTTTCTAAAACGTTTGAAAACACCATTTTCTAATTTTTTTAAATCTTAAATTCCTACTAGCGAACGTGAACCCAGACGAAGAGAACTGCAATATCGATGAAGTCGTGATTCGCTGTTTAATTTACACAATTAACAAAGTGAGTTAAATGAGCAATTTACTAATTAAGCGACAATTAGTTAATTGACATACAATTAAGATCTGAGAAAAGCTAATTGCTCTTTTTTGATCTACAGTTTTACCACTCACACCTCAATTAAATAATACTTCAATTAAACCAAATAAAACGCCTAACTCCTTTAATTATTTAACTGTTCCTCTAATTAGGCTTTAATTGCAATTAGTAAGCCTCATTCGGATTCTTTACTTTGTTTGCATTTCAAATTAAGCTGGAGCAAAACGCCATTTAAAGTACTTTTGGCAGCATCAATAACTAAAAACATTGGTTAGTTTGCAGCTCGTCTTTTTTGCTGAACTTTTTTTTGCTGAACTTTTTTTTTGCTGAATGTTCATGTTGAAGAAAATTTAGAATACCGGCAAAGGGAGTTTGTTCTAAGAAAAAATTTAGTGTTCAAACAGTGCAATTTCAAGATATTTCAAAATCGTGGGCAACTTTGTGTAGCACGATTCTCCAGTTGAATGTTGTAGATTTGTATGTTGCACTTACCACCATTCCATTTTAATTCTAATTTTAACTGTAGAGAGGTCAAATTAAAAATTTAGTAGGGCTGTAATCTAATTAGTTAACTAGCTTGATAATTAAACTTACCTAGCAATTATTCAAAATTTTAAAAATCAAGGTTTTAAAATAAATTTTTCAAAACAGAACTAACTTTCAAAAAGTCTTGTTAACTTCTCCGCCACTGAAAACATTCCTTAAAATCTGACGTTGAAGTTGCAGCGCATGAGGCTCTATTCGATTTGTTTTTGAAGGGAGCTCTTCTTGTGTTGTATATTTGTGAAATTATCATTTATTTTAATTTTAATTGTAATTAAATATTTTACAAATCTTCACAGTTCTATTGTAATTGTAATGAAATCGCTGCTCTTCAAAATGCATGATAAATTGAATTCAAATAATCAACATAATGAAGAAAAAAGATATTAGTATTTTTTTTTTTTTTTTTACATATTTTTCGATAGCTACTCCTCATTCCAGCAATCAATTTGGAAAAAAAAATGGATTTACTTTGAGCAAGTAAAAATTTTGAAAAAAGAACGTAAACTTGAAGTCAAAAGTTCGAAAAAAAAAATCTATACTTTGAACGCTCAATTTTGAAAAAAAAATTAAAGTCACGCAATTTTGATTCATTTTCATGGTTATTTAATTTTAAAAACATGGTATTTGAAATTCTGTAAAAAAAAAAAAAGAGTAAACCCCAATTAAAATAATTCCAATTACAGGGCAACTGAATTTGGAACAATAGATTTCATAGTAGCTGATTATTGTATGTTTTTGTGTATGTACTAAATTTTTGTGCTATTAAATTGCTATTTTCCAAATTTTTAAAATTAGAATTGTGGTAAATAAACTACCTTTCAGAACAGAATTTGTGTTTGTTTTAAATTTTGAAATCGGGTTTAAGCTTATATACTTTTTTCATTCTTCAGTACATATTAGACCGCATAAAAAATACTCTCATTCAAACATCCATAAAATAATTCAAAAATTGTAATTGCAATTGCAAAACTTACGAATTGTTATAAAAAAGGATTTAGAAATATATAGCGTTTTTTTTAAACTATTTTTTAAACAAAAAGAAAGTTGTTCCTTAAAAAAAAATCCTCGCGCCTGCTGACGATGCGGGTCCTCCAACCTCCTGTTCCACCGACCAATAAGATTGGACCCTTGAATCAGGGAGAACCAATCAGAACGCCGCATTTGAAAGGCGAATGTGACATGCATGAAGCTCCTCCATTCGACTGTGCTGGAGTGGGAGGGTTGTGCGCATATAGGCGTCTCCGAACTCCGATGCTGCAAAAAAAAAATCGCCGGACTGCTTCTGCCACCTCATTTCGATACAATCGCTGAACGCTTCGAAATCGCTGTCAGCGTCACTCCAGCCCTTCCTCTGGAACACGTACAATTACAGCAAGTTTGAGCCAGCGGAGGTTGCCAAACTCAAATCGCTGCAAAGTCCTACTGAGAAGAAGACGAAGTACTTTGTCTTTTCCCGCTGGAACGATGCCAATTACTATACGCTGAAAGACTCGGTGCAGAAGAATCAGCGCATGCTCACGGAATTTGTGAAGGAATGGAAGAAAGCGATGGCGCTGCCGGTGAGCAGCGTTTTGGTGGAAGATGTAGGCGGGGAAAGTGAATCGCTGGAAGGGGGGGAACGGTCGAAATTGGCCAATGTACATGACGAATGTCAGAGGATGAGAAAAAATCGACAGTTGTCAAAGAATGTTTGACAATGATCGATTACCCCAGTGTAATAATCGCTGTTCAGCGATAAGTCATAGTAAAAAAAATTTACCCACCATTTTTAACAACCGCTGAAAAATCTGGAGAGAAGCGTCTAGAAATGTTGCACAGCGTTCATTCCCGAAAGAGTAGTGTCTGTCCGATTTTTCTTGAAACGCTTGCTCAACTCAATGTGTCCTATCGCGAAGGACTTGTGATGACGTTTAAAAATTTCAGCGATCATTCCAGCTCTCTCCAGTTGACAACAGCGCTGGATGGATGGCTCTGGGTCTCGAGGAAATCGCTGATTCCGAGCTTGTGGGTAAACGTTACGGTTGTGAGCTCTGCTTCCGAAAGTGCACGGCATATCCAAGAGTTTCGAAACTACGCCAACGAAACGCGCCAAGTCCAAGAGACTGAAATCGCACAGTTTTTTCGCTTTCGCTCTATTTTGCTATTGGTCAAACACGTCAAAGAACCGCTAAAAATGTATTTAATCGACTCCGGGCCAATACCAAGTCTGAAACAGAAGCGCATGAACGGCTGCGCTGATTTTGATCATGCGCTAAGCTTTTTTGACAAAAGAACAAAACAAAATTCGCTGGGATCTATTTCCAGCGATTCGCCGCTTGGCTGAACTTTTTGTAAAATTAGCATTTCCGTTTCAGACTATTGTTCTAATTACCCGAATTCAGCGATTTCATACCCAACTAAAAAATTCTACAAGGACGGACAATAAAAAATCAACAAATAAAGGTGGATCTCTTGCTGTGTTTTTTGTTTGAAAAAGAAAACGATTTTTTAAAACGATTTTATACTCAAATTTTGAAAATGATTTTTTTTAGAAAAGGTGTTACGTGACATGTCCTTGTGGGAGAAAAGTAAAAAGAATTTACTAGTTTCGGTTTTAGTGAAAGTAAAATGTAGCTAGAAAATCTAGAACAACTTTTTTTCAATTTAGAACAACTTTAAAAAAAAGTTCTATAAACAAGTTATGCTAATTGTGCCCCCAAAAATTATAGATCAAGCCTATAAGCTCTGCCTAATTCACATGCACGAAGATTTACAACAACTGAACAGTCTTTTTCAGATTCTACGCAAGAAAATGATGCTACAAATCTCAACGGAGTGCAAACCCTTTGATTTTTCAGCTAATGAGGTTCCTTCTTTCCCTCCACATATCAGATTTCGTCGGAAGTTGAAAGTGGGCCCTTTTTCTGGAACCTAGACTAATTGACTCTCGGTTAATTAATTACGCACCAACTATAATTAATTAATTATTATACTTGATAGTATGCTGTTTTAAAATTTAAAAAGAATGGCTTTTAAAAAACATTTAAAAGAGTATTTTTTAGAATATTTTTTTTTCAAACTTGGCCATTTTTTAAAATTTTTAAATCATCTATTCGTCAATATGAACCCCGGTTACAACGCCGTGATTTAAGGTGAGATGCACGCAATGAGTTAATTGTTCAATTGACTAATTAACCGACAATTAAGATCCTAATAAAGTTAATTGCTCTTTTGTTGTTTTACAGTTTTGCCTTTGATCTTCACGCAAGTGTTTAAATGTAACTCAATTAACTAATAAAAGAATCCTTAAATATTTAATTAGTTAACTGCGCCTTTAATTGTAATTAAAAATTTAAAAAGATCAGCCTTCGGAAAATCTGCTTAAAATTTAGCGCAGCTGAAACCCATTTCAAATTAACAGTACTAATATAAGTAAATCATTCACAATAACTTTGTAGATTTCGAAACAGGCCTTGAATCCTCCTGTTCCGAAAAAAAACAGCCGTGTTCAAATACAGAGATTTTTTAAATGGATTTGAAACAACGCTTTGTATAAGTATAAAAAATCATGTTCAAACAGGAACTCCGTAAAAAGTTTTCACCACAATTGAGTGTGACCGCTCCTCGATAAGTTAGTTCTCTGCTGATTTTCAATTAATAAAAGTTTCTTCTCTTTTTTTTTAGTTTGTAGTTCAAAATTTAAATTACCTAAAAAATATAGGGTAATTGAAACATAATATTGTTAACGAGCTTCACACTTAAGATTAAATTTTGCAATTAAAATTAGACTTTAAATATCAAGTCGGGTTCCAGTGACCTTCAGCAGGGGTCCATTTGTGTAAAAAAAATCAAGTGAAAATTTTCTAGTAAAAAAAATTGGGTTTTATAAAATCAAGTTTTAAAAAAATCACCTATTTTTTAGAAATATTTTTTGTTTCAAATACGAGCCCGAAGCTGTTTTAAACGTTTTTGAAATTCGTCTGCCATTGGAAACAGTTACTCGAAACTCCCACTTTAATTTCTTTAAAAAACATTTTTAAAGTTTCCAAATTAAACATATGTTCTGTAGCAGGGGGGGGGGGAATAGTAAATGGTAAATTTCTGCGTTCAAATTTTTCAGCCAGAAATAGAGAAAAAAGTTAATTAAATATGCAATGAAATTGTCTCAATTGTAAATTGTTTAATCGGAATTAAATCGCTGCTCTTCAAGTTACAGGATATATAATTTCTGAAGTCAATTAAACATTAGGAAGAAGATGAAACAGAAAATGGCGTTTTTCAATTAGTTTTGTAATTTAACTTTTAAATTTTTAAATAAAATTTTCAAAACATGAATTTTCAGTTCTCCATCTTAATTAAAGAGTAGAAATGTACAGAGCCTTTCAAAAATACAGCGCTGTTAGGAAAAGGAACGACAAAATTGGCCGTATAAGGTACCTTGGATAGCTTCAACGTTTTGGCATTTGAAAATCAGCTTTGTTTGTGAAAGGATCTGTACATTTAACAGGTTTTAAGCGAAAATCAGACAGAAATCTCACCTTATGAAATATTCATTTTATTGACACAATCCCTTCACTTTCACTCGTTTGCATTCTGAAGTACCCTCTACGGCTCATCCTCAACAAAACCGTATTTCCAGCGATGGGCGCTGAAAAAGGTCAGAATGTCGTCGCTATGCCTAAACATTGTCTGCCTTGCGACAAAAAAACCGTTGCGCAGACGTTTACGTCAACGCAATTAGCATATTTACCTATTAGCCAATTTCGCGTTTATTTGCCGTTTACAAAATAACTTTGAATTTGCGTCATCAACTTAAACGCTTTTGACAGATTAGCAGATAAGCTGGATTGTTTTCAGCAATAATTGTTCGTATAGAACGTTTTTTTCAGTATTAAAATTGTTGGCATTTTACCCTAGGCTAATTTTGTATTTAGAAAATTTATTTAGAACTACATTTTTTAAACAAGATTTTAAGTTTTCTAAAAGAGAATTGAAAAAAACACTCAAAATGCGAAAGTCAATTTGACTCAATGTTGTTTCTGAGGGAAGTTTTATTTAAAAATTATATTTTTTTACAATAACACAATTTTTTATGAAGCCTTTCATCAAACTTTTAAAAATTCAACATGAAAACTCTTTCTTTTTTAAATTAGTTGGAAACCATGTAAAAATTGACCGCTCATTTTACATTTTCAATTTAGAACGTAAACAAATACCTTAATACGAACAGTCTTTTTTTTTAAACATAGATTTAAAAAGTTAAAAAAACTCACCTTCCTTTTAAAAAATGAATTTTGTTTTAATTAAAAGTATCAGCTTTCCTTTTCAAAAATAGTTACGACAACATTTGACCAATGGCAGCAGCTTTTCAAAAAAATATAGAAGAGAAAACACTACCTTTAATCAACTCTTCCAAATTTTGAAAACGATTTTTTAGAAAAAAGGTGTCATGGGACAGGGTCGTATTAGTAGAAAGACAAAGAGTTTACAACTACTTTCACCGTTTCACCTCCAATCTCTTCCAAATGCCTTCTGCACACCTTTCTCTGCCTCGGTGAAAGTAAGATGTAAGCTTCATGTCTCGAGCAGCAGTTCTAGAAAATGCCTGTTCAGAACAGAGCTAAAAGTTTAGAAAAATTGTGGAATTTAGAAAATGTTTGTTTAGAATAGAAATTTAGAAATTTCCAAGTAATGTGACACTCTGCCTCAAGGCAGATAAAAAAAATTATGAATTTGGATTTGGACAGGAACTTGTAGTTGGATGCTAAGGATTCTTGAAATCTCAGAAACGACACTTTTCTAAAATTCAACAAATGTAAATTAAACATTGCTTTGTCTAAAATAAATCATTTTGTCGATTGACAAACTTCCAGCAAGTCAACAGCTTCTAACACACAATGTCAATTTCAAAATACGAATACTACTCTTGAATACTTTAAAATAGTTTAAGATTTATTTCTTAATTTGACTTATGCCAATGCCATACAAAAATACTCCAAATTCCAATCTCTCAAAAATACAACAAGTATTGGTAGGTGTCCGTTCAGAAAGAGAGTTTGGTTTTCGAAAATTTTTCTAAATTTTGGAATTTAAACGTTTTCTTCTCTGAAAGTCCAACTTTTGGATTTTTCTGTTAATTACATCGTTTAGAAAACATTACGGTCTCAGACATTGACGCCGTAATGCCATGTACCACATCGCACCGCGTCGGTGATCCGTGGCTTATTTGAACAGAGCCGGTGCCTTGTTTTTAAAAAAAATGGTGAGACTATTTAGTGTACGCTTAGCCATGCACCGTGCCAAATGCCAGCTTTCACACAAGCCGCACCTTCAAGTGTCACCGCAGCAGGTAACATTCTCATAAGGCCTCGTAACAGCTAATTTAGAACAAGACTTAGAACAAAATCTGAAAATCTTAAAACTTAAGATTAAGAACAAAACTTAATACGAAATACAGATGAAGAAAATTTCGAAATTCCCGCAGCGGTTAGCAATTTTCCGTATATTTTGTATATATTTTCAAAAAAAAAAAAAACCCGCACGGTGCACCGCTTATTTGAAAATAACCATTGTTGCACCGTTGGTCCTTGGGGCTGTTGATCGACGGCACCGTTGTCAGCACTCCTCATTTCCCAGGCCGTGTGAGTTATTAAATGTCTAACAATGACACGGTGTTCAACTATTGACATGACCAAAGGGGAAACACTACTCCGTTACTAGAATTTTTAAACAATCTGTTTTTTTTATTAAAACACCGTTTTCAAGACATGTTTAAAATAGTAGGGAATTGTGTTCGTTTAAAATACTACGATAACTTATAACCACAGCCTGATTTAGGTGAGTTGTGTGACATGCGAACTGAACAAAATTTTTAATTTCAGTAAGAAAATAATGACAGAAATGTTAACGGCGTGCAAACACCCACTTTGATTTTCCAACCAATGAGAGTCCCTATTTCGCTCGACCAATCACAAGCAACCGGAAGTGGAAACTGAACCTTTTTTCTGGAACATGGACTAATTTACTCTGTTTGAGTAATTAACCATGCGCTAGACGTTATTTTGATGTGTCCTTCAAATTGATTTAAAAAAGTCTACTTTTTTTTTTAATTTTTGCACAAGATTGTCATTGTCATTGTCAAGATAAAAAAAAATGTCAATTTTAGCGAAAGATTTTCTAAAACAGTTTGGAAAATCATTTTCCCAATTTTGTAGAACCCCGTTTTCAAAATACTCCTATTTTTTCCCCCTAGCGAACGTAAACATATGCGACGAAAACCGGAAAGAGATGCGACGCCGTGATTCACTGTACTATGAACTTAATGAACAATTAATGAGCAATTAACTAATTACGCGACAA